>PVLC010020619.1:0-28043 GCA_004027655.1 Graphiurus murinus | reverse complement strand
CCCAACAGCCAATTTCTAAGAAAGAGATTATTCATAGAATCTGTCCCTGGATTCTCAGCCAAAACCCTTAGTGAAGGAGAAGGAAGGATACAGAGGGAAATATAAAGTGATGTTTATGTGTATAATTGTTTCATTGAAATTTCACTATAGAGTATAATTACAAAGCATCAGTAAAAGTTTATGTGTGCCAGATGTGGTGGTGCATGGTTGTAATCCCAGTACTTGGGAGGCTGAGACAAGAGGATCACAAGTTCATGGCCAGCCTCAGCTACTTAGGCTCTCCACAACTTAGTGAGACCCTGTTTCAAAATAAAGAATAAAGAGCCGGGTGTGGTGGCGCACGCTTGTAATCCCAGCATTCGGGAGGCTGAGACTGGAGGATCCTGGTTCGCAGCCAGCCTCAGCTACCTAGTGAGGCACTCCGTAACTTAGTGAGACTCGGTTTCAAAATAAAGAATAAAAAATAGGGCTGGGGGTACAGCTCGGAGGTAGAATGCCCCTGAGTTCAATCACCAGTACCGCAAAAAAAAAAAAAAAAAAAGAATAAAAAATAGGGCTGGGGTTGTAGCTCAGAGGTAGAATGCCCCTGAGTTCAGTCCCCAGTACTGGGGGGGAGGAGGGGGAGAGAAAGTGTGTGAGTATAAATGCATGTATATCTTCATTCCCTTAGTGAGTAATATCATCCACTATAGTATCTTCAAAACTGATGGCATTCAGAACCTATTAACCAAGAAATGAGGAAATCATGAAGAACACCTGTGTTTTCACACTGTAGATGGTTCCTCACTATCCAAGTGGAACCCAGTGGAATTTAGACATCTTGTCTCATGTTTTTTCAAGACAGGGTCTCAGCCGGGCGTGGTGGCGCACGCTTGTAATCCCAGCATTCGGGAGGCTGAGACCGGAGGATCCGGGTTCGCGGCCAGCCTCAGCTACCTAGTGAGGCTCTCCACAACTTAGTGAGACCCAGTTTCAAAATAAAGAATAAAAAATAGGACTAGGGTATAGCTCGGCGGTAGAACACCCCTGAGTTCAATCCCTAGTACCGCAAAAAAAAAAAAAAAGAAAGACAGGGTCTCACTATGTTGTACAGGATGATCTCCAACTCTTGGGCTCAAGTGATCCTCCTGCCTCAGTCTCCTGAGAAGCTGGAAATGCACGTGTGTGCCACCATGCCTGGCTCAAGAACCTTATTTCTGTAGAGAAATATACCCTCAAATTCATAAATTGAGAACATGGTCAAAATGAAAGGATAAAGTGTTTTTTAAACATTTTGCCAATACCATGAAAAACATTTAATCTGGCATGACCAGATTATGGGGAGATGGGAAGGAAAAATATGAAAAGTTTTCATAGAAAATTTACCTGAAAAATGAAATTTCTCTTCAGAAAAACGAGCTAGCTGTGCACATATTCTGCTTTTCTCTTGCAACAAGGTTTCTTTTAAGGCACTTTCTCTATGTCCTCTAGAATTAAGAGCTTCAATCAGCTGGTCTAGCTGTTCACAGGAACTGTAAAAGCACCACCGATTTGGCTTATGCACTGGTTTTGGCAGCTGTACAGAATCACCACATGGACCTTGGTCAATGTTGGAGGTAGATTCAGATGTCAAAGACTCTCCAGTTTTAGCAGATACCTGAAGATCTTGAGACTGTACATTATTCTGAAATGATGAAGGTCTAGGCAATAGCATGTCTTCAGTCAGACCAGAATAATCTTCTTCAATAAACAATCCAGGAATAGAAGGGAAAATCCAGTATCGCCTGTACATACGGTCACGGCCCAAGGGAAAGATATTGGTACATGCTATGGCACTTTGTATTTTTTCTAAGAGTTCTTTCTCTTTTCGTTGGTGTTCCTGTTTTAAAACTTCTTCCTCATCAGCAGTAAGAGGCTCTTGCATCACACAATTTATCTCTTCTTGCCTTGTAAATTCTTTAAATTCATTTTGTCCCCTTTTCCCTGTAGTTGAAAAAACATTTATCACTATCATATTTTAAACTTTCACTACAAAAATATATTAAGTTACCCCAAATTACTATGGGTTAAAGACTGAACTGTGCCCCCCCACACTCAGAATTCATAAATGAAGCCCTAACCCCCAAGGTGCCTGTGTGCACTAATATTTAGCTGGATACTGTGCAATCCAATAGAAGGGTACCATTTCCCACAGCATATCTGGCTACATGAAGAACTGGTCAAAGATGGGAGCAGAAACTTGTGTAACCTCTGAGTTGTGCTTCCTTTTTTTCTTTCCCCTTTCTAACTAGCTAGCAGGGAAACATAGTGATGAATCATTTGGGAACATGATGTTGGTAGCAAAACTCACACTACGGTAGTAACTAGTAAGACGAAAAGGACCTGGACCCCTAATTATCTGCATGGACTTTTACAATAAATGTTTGAAAAATAAACTCTTTCAGTTCCAGTCCCAAATTGATTTAAGAGCTGAAGAGTGTTGCTTCTATTTCTTTTGCTTGAAAGAGACTGTTTATCCTGGAATTATCTGCTTCTTTAAAATCTGGCAGAGCCGGCCATGGTGGCCCACACTTATAATCCCAGCATTTGGGAGGCTGAGACTGGAGGATCCAGGTTCGCGGCCAGCCTCAGCTACCTAGTGAGGCACTCCGTGACTTATTGAGACCCTGTTTCAAAATAAAGAATAAAAAATAGGGTTGGGGGTATAGCTTGGAGGTAGAATGCCCGTGAGTTCAACCCCCAGTACCGCAAAAAAAAAAAAAAAAAAAATCTGGCAAAGCCAGGCATGGTGGAGCACACTTGTAATCCAAGTACTTGGGTGGCTGAGACCGGAGGATCCAGGTTCGAGGCCAGCCTCAGCTACTTAGTGAGACCCTGTTTCCAAATAAAGAATAAAAAATAGGGCCGGGGGTATAGCTCGGAGGTAGAATGCCCCTAGGTTCAATCTACTATTAAAGAAAAAAAAAAAAAAAAATCTGGCAGAATCCACCTATATCACTGTTTAACATAACTAATGTTTCTTTCTCTCACCCCTCCTCCACCCCCTTTCTTACTCTCACTCTCTTTGTGGTACTGGAGATTCAACCCAGAGGTATTCTACCTCTGAGCTACTACTACACCTTTAGCCCCTTTTTAATAGTTGTTTTAAAACAGAGTCTACTAGGTTGCTGAAAGTCTCACTAAATTGCTGAGGCTAGTCTTGAACTTATGATTCTCCTATCCTAGCCTCCCAAGTACTGAGGTTACAAGTGTTCACCTCTGTGCCAAGCAGCACTAATGTTTTCTCTGTGGAAGATTTTTAGTACTGATTCAAACTGGTTAATAGTTTAGGACCATTCACATTTAAAAATTTCTTCATAAGCTGGGCAGGATGGCAAGTAGATGGCACAGGCAATTACACTTATCACTGAGCTACATCCCCAGACCTCTTTATCTTTAAATTTTTACTCTATAGCTACGTTGCCCTGCTTTCCAGTCCTAATTTCATTTATTATACTCTTCTGTTCCTTTTTTTCTGCAGTACAGTGCTGGGATCCTTGCCAGGGTCTCCTGCCTGATAGGCAACCACTCTACCATTAAGCTATACCCATAGCCTTTTTTTTTTTTTTTTTTTTTTTTACTGGAAATTAAACCTAGGGACATTCTACCTCTGAGCTACACCCTTAGCCCTATTTAATTTTAAAACAAGGTCTTACTAAGTTGCTGAGGCTGGCCTTGAAGCCTCCTGTCTCCCAATTACTAGGATTACAAGAATGCACCATCAGATTCTCTTTATTCCTTTTCTTTTTGGTACTAGAATTGAACCTAAAGGTGCCCTACCTCTGAGCTACACCCTTTGAAACAGGGTCTCTCTAAGTTGCTGAGGCTGGCCTCAAACCTCCCATTGTCCTGTCTTAGTCCCCTCGCTACTGGTATCAAAAGTATGTGCCACTGAGTATGGCCTTTTTTTTTTTTTTTTTTTGGTGGTGGTACTGGGGATTGAACCCAAGGGCATTCTACCTCCAAGCTACATCCCCAGTCCTTTTTCTGTTTTGAAACAGGGAACAGGGTCTTTCTAGGTTAGTAAGAATCTCACTATGTTGCTGAGGCTAATCTCAAACCTGAGATCCTCCTGTCTCAGCCTCCCAAGTACTGGGATTACAGGTATGTACCACCACACCTAGCTCTTTTCTCTTCTTTTTAACAATCAATTTCTTTTTCTTTTTTTTTTTTGCGGTACTGGGAATTGAACTCAAGGGTGTTCTACCTTTGAGCTATACCCCCAACCCTATTTTTATTCTTTATTTGGAAACCGGGTCTCATTAAGTTGCAGAGTGCCTCACTAGGTAGCTGAGGCTGGCCGCGAACCTGGATCCTCCGATCTCAGCCTCCCAAATTCTAGGATTACAAGCGTGTGCCCCCACGCCCGGCTCTTAAAAATAAATTTCAACAAAAGTTCGTCTAGTTTTTATTATTTTTTTGCGGTACTGGGGATTGAACTCAGGGGCATTCTACCTTCAAGCTATACCCCCAGCCCTATTTTCTATTCTTTATTTTGAAACCGGGTCTCACTAAGTTGTGGAGTGCCTCACTAGGTAGTTGAGGCTGGCCGCGAACCCGGATCCTCCGGTCTCAGCCTCCCAAATGCTGGGATTACAAGCATGCGCCACCACACCTGGCTTTTATCTTTTTTTTTTTCTTTTTGAAGAATAAATTTTTAGTTTTGTTGTTCTTCACTACTGTATTTTTATTTTCTATTAATCTTATCTATTTTTTCCTTTTAATTGAGATCATCCTATTTTTTCCCCTCTTAATTTTTTTCCTTTTCTTTTTATTGGGGGGGGGTAGTATTAGGAGCTGAACCCAGGGGTATTCTACCTCTGAGCTACATTCCAAAGGCTATTTTATTTTTTGTTTTGAAACAGGGTCTCACTAAGTTACGGAGGCTGTCCTCAAACCTGTGATCCTCCTGTCTTCACCTCCCAAATACTAGGATTACAGGCATGGACCACTGCACCTGGCTCTCTCTGATTTCTTGAATATCTAGCTCAGTGTGTTTCTTCTTTCCCAATATGCACTAAAAGCTATAAATTTTCCTCTAAATACAGGGATAGGATCAAACAAATCTTAATATCCAGTACTGATTATTTTCTTATTTCCTTTATGGTTTCTTTTTTACTTTGTTACTTAGAAGTAAGCATATTTGAAACACTAACCTACAGGGCGTGGTGGCGCACGCTTATAATCCCAGTACCTGGGAAGCTGAGAGAGGAGGATCGCAGGTTCGTTGCTAGCCTCAGCAACTTAAGTGAGGCCCTCTGCAACTTAGTGAGACCCTGTTTCAAAATAAAGAATTAAAAATAGGGCTGGGGAGCCGGGCATGGTGGCGCACGCTTGTAATCCCAGCATTCGGGAGGCTGAGACCTGAGGATCCGGGTTCTCGGCCAGCCTCAGCTACCTAGTGAGGCACTCTGCAACTTAGTGAGACTCGGTTTCAAAATAAAGAATAAAAAATAGGGCTAGGGGTGTAGCTCAGAGGTAGAATGCCCCTGAGTTCAATCCCCAGTACCGAAAAAAAAAAAAAAATAGCTTGGAGGTAAAATGTCCCTGGGTTCAAACCCCAGTACTGCAAACAAAACAAAACAAAAAACCACAAAACCACCAGCCACATAAAGTTTTTTGGGATTTTGAAATCAACTGCATATAATCAGAGAATATACCCTCCATGGTACAGGAAATGTCCCAACTACTAAAAGTAATCACTTAGAAAAATAACATAGAAAAAAAGAGATGCCATCTAAATTATAGGTACAGAATTAACTTAAGGATCCTTTTTGATAGTTATTAAGTGGGGATAGTTAAGAATCCTATTAAGCAGTTTGTATCAACAGATCAAGTGTATTTTCTGTTATTGAACATTTATAAAAATTTTAAGGCAAGAGATTTCTATTCCCAGCAATGTAAAGCCAAAACAAGCATTATTGATCTTCTTATCTATACCACATAGAAAACGCTCAATGCATGCTGAATGAATACATTATGAAATACAAATTTTGAGTTGGCTTTATACCGTGATAAATTTAAAAACTCAGCAAATCTTGCCAACTAAAGGCTGCAGTTACCAGAAACTGACCCATTACAGAGATAGGAAAATTGTCTCTTTCTACATTATAAATGCTATGTGAATAAAGACCTAATAAAAATATACAAAAACGATTTCATAATATCCTTGTATAACAAAATGGTCACCACTTTTACAACTCATCCTGAGCTACGAAGTGGGTATTTAGAAAATATACGTATCTTGGAATCACAAATGAAAATAATCTAATATGTACTTCAGAATAGCTGAAATAGCAGAAGCTTATCAATTAAAATAAACAAATAAGAGCCAGGCATGGTGGTGCATGCTTGTAATCCTAGTACTTGGCTGAGATAGGAGGATCGCAGGTTTGCAGCCAGCCTCAGCTACTTATAGTGAGGTCCTCTGCAACTTAGTGAGACCCTGTTTCAAAATAAAGAATAAAAATAGGGCTGGGGATGTAGCTCAGAGGTAGAATGCCCCTGAGTTCAATCCCCAGTTCTGCAAAAAAATTAAAAAAATAAAAATAAATAAGCATGCCCTTAAGAAATCTCCTTATTACCCCTTCTGCTTCTTTTATGTGATCCTGTGTCATCTTCATCTTCAGTGACCATATCTTGATCAAGTTCCTTTTGCTCTATTTCTTTGCTCTCAGTGCTAGTATCAAAATCTTCCCTTTCTTCCTCCCTATAGGATAAAAAACAAAGATTACATTTATTCATGAACATATTTAATTCCATTCATGAAATATTACTGCCTGCCTAAAAATAGTGAACGTGTAACACAGGAATTTATGGTCTTGCAGAGAATACATAAAATTACATAACCATTGCAAAATTAAAATATGTATTGAGTACTTAAAGAGAAGCTCAGGGTACTAGAAAACATTTCAAGGAGAACCAAATCTAGCGACCAGGATCAAGCAAGGCATCTTGAAGAAGTGACATGTCAACTGCGAGCCCAGGGAGATGAGGCAATGGTAAGCAGCAGGAAGGAGAGCTGCAGGTCCTGTTAAGGATTAATATTTGCAAAGGCATGAATGGGGTGGGAGAGCAAAGGAAGGAATCTGTAATTTTTGCGGAACGTGTAAATGAGAAAGTAGTAATCCAAGATATGAATAAGAAAAAAGACAGGATCAGATCATGCTTAGCCTTGGAAGGCATTATCCAGAAAGCAACAGGAAAAAAAAGCCTAGAGTTTAGAAAAGGGAAATGAGAAAATTAGAAAACACTTTGGTTGCTATGTGGAAAGTTATCTGGGTGAGAGAGCAGATGAGGGCAGGTGGCTGGCTAGGAGTTGACAGTGACTCAGAGTAGAAAAGAAATAGATACATAGACAAATACCGGAGTAGTCAAATTCAGATAGAATATATAGGCAGAATGAACACAAAGTGGATATTTAATAAATTATGTTGTTTGAATTAAAACAAAAATTACATGAACCTTTAAATAAGCTCTACCATTTATATTTTACATCCAAAGTGGAGCTCTGCAAACTCATGTACTGTGGGAGCAAGAGGGAATGCACTTAAGTGAGGCTGGATGAGTATAAAAATATGAAGAGATGTTGGGCATGGTAGCACATGACTATAATCGAAGCTACTCAGGAGGCCGAGCAGGAGGATCACAAATTTGAGGCTACCCTGGGCAGCTTAGCAAGACCCTTTCAATTAAAAAAAAAAGGGGGCTACTGATGTAACTCTGTTGTAGAGATGTTTCCTAGTATGCATGATGCCTAGAGTTCAATCCCCAGTACTACTAAATAAATAAATAAATGAAAATTTAGAAAATACTCTTTGAAGAGGTAGAATTGATACCATGCTTAATTTTCTTTTTTATACTTTTACTGGTGCATGCAATTATACGTCATAATGAAATTCAAAGTGATACATGTAAAAAAAATTATGTCATTTGTAGGAAAATGGATGGAACTAGAGAAAAACAGGAAACAAAAGGGAATTCAGTTAAATGAGGAGAGAGACCAGTTGAATAGTAGAACAGAGTCTGGAAGGGAAAAATAAAGCTTGAGAAGCAAAGAGTTCAAATAATGTTATGTTCCTATATGAAAGTATCACTGCCAATCTCACTAACATGTATAGGGAATGAGGAAGGGAGAGCAGGGTAGGATAAGGAGAGAAGCACACCAAGTGATGTGTACATGTATGAAGCTGAATAAAATTCTACTGTGTAGCTGGGTGCAGTGGTGCATGCTTGTAATCCCAGTACTTGGGAGGCTGAGTCAAGAGGATCACAGGTTTACAGCCAGCCTTAGCAACTTAGTGAGACCCTGTTTCAAAATAAAAAGGGCCTTTGGGTATAGCTCGGAGGTAGAATGTGCCTGCGTTCAATACCCAGTGTCCAAAAAACAAACAAACTAGCCGGGTGTGGTGGCGCATGCTTGTAATCCCAGCATTCGGGAGGCTGAGACCGGAGGATCCGGGTTCGAGGCCAGCCTCAGCTACCTAGTGAGGCACTCCGCAACTTACTGAGACTCGGTTTCAAAATAAAGAATAAAAAATAGGGCTGGGGGTATAGCTCGGAGGTAGAATGCCCCTGAGTTCAATCCCCAGTACCGCAAAAAAACAACAACAAAAAAAAACAAAAAACAAACAAACTAAAAAGCTATTGTGTGTATATACCACATTTTCTTTTTTTATGTGGTACTGGGGATTAAACCCAGGGTCATTCTACCTCCAAGCTACACTCCCAGTCCTATTTTTTATTCTTTATTTTTGAAACAGGATCTCAATGAATTGTGGAAGGCCTCACTAAGTAGCTGAGGCTGGCTGCGAACCTGCGATCCTCCTGTCTCATCCTCCCAAGTACTGGGATTACAAGTGTGCGCCACCATGCCTGGCCCACATTTTCTTTTTTAAAAAATTGAGAGGCGGGTGCAGTGATATATACCTGTAATCCCAGTAACTTCAGAGGCTGAGGCAGTTATAGTTAGAGGCAGCCTTGGCAACTTAAGAGACCCTGTCTCAAAATAAAAAGGATTGGGGTATAGCTCAGTGGTAGAGCGCCTCTAGGTGCAATCCCCAGCATGGAGAAAATTGAGAGATGGATATAGCTTAGTGGTAGAACACAAGCTTGGCATGTAGGAGGCCTTGGGTTTAAATCCCAGCATCAAAAGTGAAAAACAAATAAATAAATTGAGAAATAATTTACACACTATAAAAACTACCATTTGTCCATCAACAGATGAATGGATTATAAAACTATGGGATATGTACGCAATGGAATTTTACTTAGCCATAAAGAACAAAATCATGTCATTTTCAGGGAAATGGATGGAACCAGAAAACATTATGCTAAGTGAGATTAGTAAGTCACAAAAAGTAAAAAATCATAAGCTCTCCCTAATATGTGGAAACTAGGGAGAAAGTGGGACATAAGAGGGACTCCAGACAAAGGAGAAACCTTAGATGAGCAAAGGTGGTTACTTAACTAAAGGTGATGGGAGGGACATCCTAATGCAGATGATGTACTTTCACAAACATATTAAAGTCAATCACTAAACTGAACTTGAGAAGGAGGGAGGGCGAGGGAGTGGGACGGGAATTACGGAAGGGTTAAATGAGAAATGTGTGCATGTATGCCTTTACCAGCTTGTACCTAACAAAGATGTATGATTACAATGCACCAATAAAAAATAAATAAAATAAACAAATAAAAAAAGAAAGAGAAGCAAATAGATTGTTTATATACCACAAAACTATTATTTATTTATTTGTGGTATTGGGGATTGTTGAACGCAGGGGCATTCTACTTCCAAGCTACACCCCACCCCTATTTTATTTGTGTGTGTGTGTGTGGGGGGGGGCTACTGGGGATTGAACCCAGAGGCAATCTACCTTTGAGCTATACCTCCAGCCCTATTTTACTTATTTGGAAACAGGGTCTTGCTAGGTTGATGGGAGTTTCACTACTTACTAAGTCTGTCCTTGAACCGAACCTGCAATCCTCCTGTCTTGACTCTCATGTACTAGGATTACAGGTGTGCGCCGCCATGCCTGGTTTATTCTCATTTTCGAAACGGGGTCTCTTTAGATTCATGAGAGTCTCATTACTTGCTGGAGCGGTCTTGAAACTTGTGATTTCAGCCTCCTAAACACTGGGATTATAGGCGTGTACTCATCATGCCTGGCTCACCACTTATTTTAAAGTGTTTAACTTAGTGGTTTTTAGTATATTCACAAGGTTGTGCAATCATTACTGCCGTTTAATTTCAGAACATTTTCCTTAATCCTAAGAAAAAAACCATATCCATTCATAGTTATTTCTTCCTCTTTTTTTCTTTTCTTTTTTTGTGGTAATGGGGGTTGAATCTAGGGGTATATCTCTGTGCTATACCCTCAGTCCTTTTTATTTATTTGTTTTTTTGCAGTACTGGGGCATTCTACCTCCAGACTATGCCCGCAGTCCTATTTTTTTATATTTTATTTTGAAACAGGGTCTCACCCTGTTGCAGAGGGTCTCACTAAGTAGCTGAGGCTGGCTGTGGTCCTCCAGTCTCAGCCTCCCAAGTACAGGGATTACAAACGTGCACTACCACACCCGGCTCCTTTTATTTTTATTATTATTTTTTTCAGTACTGGGGATTGAATTCAGGGGCATTCTACCTCCGAGCTATACCCGCAGCCATATTTTTAATTATTTATTTTGAAACCGGGTCTCACTAAGTTGTGGAGTGCCTCACTAGGTAGCTGAGGCTGGCCGCGAAACCAGATCCTCCGGTCTCAGCCTCCCAAATGCTGGGATTACAAGCGTGCACCACCATGCCCAGCTTTTTATTTTTATTTAGAAACAGGGTCTCACTAAATTGCCACATGCTGGCCTTGAATTTGTGATTCTCCTGTCTCAGCCTCCCAATTACTGGAATTGTAGGCATGTATTACCATGCCAGGCTCATTAATATTACTTCTAATTTTCTTTTCCCCATTGTCCCTGGCAACCACTCATTTACTTTCTGTCTCTATAGGTTCGCCTATTCTGGACATTTCATATAAACAGAACCATACAATATGTGGCCTTTTATGACTAGCTTCTTTAATTTAGCATAATGTTTTCATGATTCATCAACCTTGTAGCATATATCAGAGCCCCCCCACCTTTTTTTGTAGTACTGGGGATTGAACTCAGGGGTGGACATTCTACTTTGGAGATATACCCCAAGCCCTATTTTATTTTGAAACAGGGTCTCACTAGATTGCTGAAAGTCTCATTAAATTGCTGAGGCTGGTTTCAAACCTGCGATTCTCCTGTCTCAGGCTCCCAAGTACTGGGATTACAGGAGTGTGCCACCACACCCAGTGTTCATTTCTTTTTATTGCTGAATAATATCCTCCTATATGGATACACCAAGAAGAGATATACCATTTTGTTTATCCATTCATTAACTGATGGACATTTGGGTTATTACTACTTTTTGCTATTAAGAACAATGTTGCCAAGCCAGGTGTGGTGGCACATGCCTATAATCCGAGTACATGGGAGGTTGAGATGGGAGGATACCAGATTCAGTAATTTAGCAAAACCTTGTTCCAAAATAAAAAATCAAATAGAACTGGGAACGTAACTCAGAGGGAGAATGTCCCTGGGTTCAATCACCAGTAACAAAGAGACATGCACAAAAATATTGCCTGCTGAATGCAGTGATACATGGCTGCAATCTCACTCCATGACAGATTAAGAAAGAAGGATCGAAGTTTCAAGGCCAGAATCAGCAACTTGGCAAAACCTTCAACAACTTAGTGAGACCCTGTTTCAAAATAAAAAATATAAAGGGCTAGAATGGACCTGGGTTCAATCCCCAGTACCTAAAGAAAAATAAAAGAAGAATGTTGCCATGAACATTTCTGGGTGAATATATGCTCTTAATTCTCTTGAGTATTACCTAGGAGAATTAGTATACAAATGGTTACACCCAGCAACACATGGTTTAACAGAAGAACTCCCAAACTATTTTCCAAAGTAGTCAACACCATTTTACATTCTATGAAGCAATGAATGAGAATTTTAACTTCTCCATATGCTGATCAATACCATCAATTTGACTACAGTTATCCTAATGGTGAAGTGGTATACTATGGTTTTGGAAAGCAATTCCCTGATGGCTAATGATGTTGGGCATTTTTCACACACTTATTGTAGCATATTTTCCTTGCAGAAATCTCTATTCAAATCCCATGCCATCTTAAAATTGTGGTTTTGTTTGTTTAGTGTGTATGGTACTGGGGATTGAACCCAGGGGGATTCTACTTCTGAGCTATATCCCCAGCCCCATTTTCTTTTTTTTAATTTTGAAATACGGTCTTAGTTGTAGAGGGCCTTACTAAGTTGCTGGCGCTAGGCCTGGCGTGGTGGTGCTTGCTTGTAATCCTAGTACTTGGGAGGCTTAGACAGGAGAATCTAAGGTTCGCAACGAGCCTCAGCTACTTAGTGAGGCCCTCTACAATTTAGTGAGACCTTGTTTCCAAATAAAGAATAAAAAATAGGGCTTGGGGTGTAGCTCAGAGGTAGAATACCCCTGGGTTCTATCGCTAATACCACACACAAAAAAAAAAAGTTGCTGAGACTGACCATGAACCTGTGATTCTCCTGTCTCAGCTTCCCAAGTACTGGGATTACAGGTATGGGCTATCACCCCTGGCTTTGCTTTTATTTTTATTTTTTTGGTACTGGAGATTGAGCTCAGGTACACTCTACCTCTAAGCTACACCCCCAGCCCCCCCTCCCCTTTTTTGGAAACAGGGTCTGGCTAAGTTGCTGAGGCTGACCTTGAACCTGCAATCCTCCTGGTCTCAGCCTCCCAGGTACTGGGATTGCTACTACATTCATAAAAAATTTCTTGTCTTTTTATTATTCGATTGAAAGAATTCTTCATATATTCTGGATATAAGTTCCTTAAATATAATTTGAAAATATTTCTCCCATTCACTAGGCTGCCATAGTCTTTTTTTTTTTTTTTTTTTTTTTTTTGGTGGTACTAGGTATTAAATCCAGGGGCATTCTACCTCCGAGCTACACCCCCAGTCCTATTTTGTATTCTGTATTTTGAAACAGGGTCTCGCTAAGTTTCAAAGGGCCCACTCAGTAGCTAAGGCTGGCTACAAACCCAGATCCTCCTCTCTCAGCCTCCCAAGTACTGGGATTACAAGAGTGTGCCACCATGCCTGGCTCCCCAGTTCTTTATTTTATTTTTTGTAGTACTGGGGATTGAACCCAGAGACATTCTACCTCTGAGCTATACCCCCAGCCCTATTTTATTTTTATTTTGAAACAGGGTCTCACTAGGTTTATGAGAGTCTCACTACTTGCTGAGGATGTCATCAAACCTGAGATCCTCCTGACTCAGCCTCTCAAGTACTGTGGGATCACAAGCGTGTGCCACCACACCTGGCTTTTATTTTATTTTTGAGACTGCTTCTTGCTAAGTTCAGCTTGGACTTGAACTTGTGATCCTCCTATCTGGAATTACAGGTGTAAAACACCATCTACTACATTTCTTAAGTATCCAAATTCAAATTCTTAAGATATTTGTTGCTGGCCATATACAATACAGCCCATACAAATTTGTGATCTATTGTCTTAAGCATGGAGGTAGTATGCCCTGGGTTCAATCTCCAGTCCCTGCACACCAAAATCAATGTACTAATTTTAGATAATAGATTTTTCAGAACCTTCCTTCACAGATTTGCACAACAAAAAAAAAAATCATTTGTTAAATTTAAACATGGTTTTCCATCTACAATATGAAAAAATTCTTGTTTTCATAGTCAATCCTTACCCCAAATATTCTGAAAAGCAACATAATGTTTACGTAGTCTCTAAATTATTTAAGGTGCTTTTTTATCCTTTCTCTATACTATCTACCAAAATTTCCAATATCAACCCTCTTTTTCTATGTCTCAGAGGAATTCTGTGAAACACAGTGTATAGCTGTGATGGTGGTGGTGGAGGAGAGGAAAATATACTATCAATGTATGAAATGCTATAGGTTAAAACTAACCTATTCAAGTCAGGCATGGTGGCGCACGCTTATAATCCCAGTACTTGGGAGGCTGAGACAGGAGGATCACAGGTTTGCAGTCAGCCTCAGCTACTTTTGTGAGGCCCTCAGCAACTTAGCGAGACCCTGTTTCAAAATAAAGAATAAAAATTAGGACTGGGAGTGCAGCTCGGAGGTAGAATGCCCCTGGGTTCAATCTCTAGTACCGAACAAAAAAAAAAAAAGCCTATTGAAACTTCTAGAAATTATCATTTATAATATTCTATGAGAAAATGAGTTCTAGGTCCCCTAAAATTAGCCTGAAATAAAAAATTTAATACATATATTTGATAATTGTCTATAACATTGTTGATACTGTTCTTGAACTTGAAATCCACTTGTCTTAGACTCCCAAGTACTGGGATTACAGGCATGGGCCACCACATGCAGTATCTGTTTTTTAAATTTTTTTGTGTGGTACTCTGGATTGAAAGCAGGGCCTTGCAAATGCTAGACAAGAGTTGTACCAGTGAGCTACATCCCCACTCTCCTGATTTTTTTTCTTATGCATGTTAAGATAAGTAAGCAGTGTAACTTAAACCATACCCTATAGATATATCTGCAGTTGAACTTCTTTGCTCATCTTCCTTTAGCTTTTCTTGTTTCTCTTTCATTTTTTGTTCTTGCTCTTTAAGTTTTTCTTCCTTCCTTTTACGAATTCTGAAATTCAAAATAAAATATTATATTTTACTGATGCAAAGGCACTTTAAGCATCTTTCCATTAATTATCAAATTACAGAATGTGCCCAAATGTTATTAACAAAGCTGAAATATAGTGATCCATTCATTCATAATATCTCTGTAAAACCAAATATCAGTGAAAGCCAACACCATATTTTGACACAATGTGAAATACAATTTTTAAATGCAAAGAAATAAATAGCTTCAATATCATGACTGACTAATTATCTCTTACCTAGCAGCTGCTTCTTCTCTCTCTTTTCTATGTTGTTCTGCTTTTAACTCCCGGAACTCCTGCTTTGCCTGTCGCAATATATCAACATAATCTTCGATAAAATCCCTAGTAGAAACTAGGGTCAGTAGTTTCCCACAGAGAGCATGGAGTATCTTCATTTTTTCTCCTGTCAAAAATTGATAAACAACTTCTGTATTATCAATGAAAAAAAGAAATTGTTTTTGAAAAATTTAAATTTGTGGCCAGGCACAGTGGCGCATACTTGTAATACCAGTACTCGGGACGCTGAGACCGGAGGATCTGGGTTCATGGCCAGCCTTGGCTACTTAGTGAGGCCTTACACAACTTAGTGAGACCCTGTTTCAAAATAGGAAATAAAAAATAGGGCTGGGGGTGTATCGGGTTCAATCCCCAGTATCCCAAAACAAACAAACAAATTTGTGGCTCAATGTGAAAACATCTGGGCCTGGTGGCGAATGCCTGTAATCCTAGTACTACGGAGGCTGAAACAAGAGGGTTGTAGGTTCTAGGCCAGCCTCAGGACATAGTGAGACCCTCAGAAATTTAGTGAGACTCTGTTTCAAAAAAAAGTGCTTGGGGTGTAGCTGGAAGTGAATGTCCCTGGGGTTAAATCCCCAGTGCCCTCCCCCTTCAAAAAAGTAGTAATAATTCATGGTCAAACATGTCAATGGCATCTTTTCAAAGCAATTTAGCAGCTAAATGATACAGGAGGTGTTTCAAGTACTAATGTTTACCCTGCATACTAATTAAATGGACATGAAAAATTTTTCAATTTTCAAGTTTTAATTTTTAGACTTACTAATAAAGTTCAAATCAAGATTAAATTATAGAGCTGGGCATGGTGGCGCACGCTTGTAATCCCAGTACATGGGAGGCTAAAATCGGAGGATCCAGATTCACGGCCAGCCTCAGCTACTTAGTGAGGCCCTCTGCAACTTAGTGAGACCATTTCAAAATAAAAGAATAAAAAATAGGGCTGGGGGTGTAGCTCGGAGGTAGAATGCCCTGGGTTCAATCCCCAGCACCGCAAACAAAAACAAAAACAAAAAACCAGTCTATATCATGTTAAATTATATTATAATTGGGCACAATGGTGCACGTCTGTAATCCCAGTACTTGGGAGACTAAGACAGAAGGATTGCAGGTTTGAGGACAGTCTCAGTAACCTAGCAAGATCCTGTTTCAAAACAAACAAGAAAAATAAAATAGGGTTTAGCTCAGAAGTAGAATGTTCCTGGGTCCAATCCCCAACACTGCAAAAGAAAATAATTATAATCACATCAATTAAAAAAATGGCAAGCTGGGTGTGGTGGCACACGTTTGTAATCCCAGTACTTGGGAGGCTGAGACCAGAGGATCCGGGTTTGCAGCCAGCCTCAGCTACTTAGCGAAGCTCTCTGCAACTTAGTGAGACCCTGTTTCAAAAAAATAAAAATAAAAAATAGGACTGGGGGTGTAGCTTGGAGGTAGAATGTCCTGGGTTCAATCCCCAGTACCACAAGAAAAAAAGAACAACAACAAAAAAAATGGCAACAGGCAAAATCATTACTTTGAAGATACCACACAAAATCACTGCCATAAATTATAAGAACCACCAAAATATTAGTGCTCAGTGATGAAGCACCCCTGGGATCAATTCCCTCAGTACTGCAAATAAATTTTACAATAAATAAATAGGCAGTAAGAAATAACTTCATCTTAACCCTATAGACTATTTCTCATACCTCAAACACTTTAGCAGCTACATTTTAAACTTCTGATATATTAATAAAAGACAAAATTTTCTAGATAATTTTCACTTAGCATTTTAAACATAGTAGATGTAGTATACTAACCAAAATTTAATTAGTTTTCTGGGCATAAGAAACAAAGAGGATATAAAGTGGGCAGGTTATAAAAATTCCAACTTGCTAGGTTTACCTGGAGTCAAATCATACACTGATGTGCTTGACAGTTTCTTCAGTAGACTGGGATTGCTCAAACGAAGTTCCATACAGGCATCATCTGTAGCATCAAATCCTCCTCGTTTTTGATATCTATACTTTGCATTTGCTGAAGTTACATCAGCACCTGAAGCTAGGATATGCAGTCTGAGGATTTCAGAAAGAGTGCAGCTATCAAGATCCAAGCTTTTCAAACTGCAGCCTATAGTTGTTAAAAATGAAATAATAATTTAGAATATAAATACTTAGCAATGTAAAATATACCTTTATAAATTAAAAATAAAAAGCCAAACAAAAAAATAAAACCCACACATACCCTGGTGTAACTGTGGCCATGCAGCTGCCAAAGATGCAACTGCAGACAGTGCAGATTTTGTGGGGTCTGCATCTTCATCCAAAGCCTCTGTTAAATCTTTAAGGAAATAAATACTTTATTCTAGTGCAATTCAAAGCTCGAATACTCGGGAATAATGCCCTTTTAAAATGATGAGAGACAGCAAACAGCTTAACATTCAGGTACCTCAAAAGAACCAACACTGAATACAAGCATTATTCACATTCTGCCTAGTTTCTACCTCTATCTATAACTCGTAGAACGAGTACTCCACATGAACTCTCCTTACAAAACACAGAGAAGACAATTTCCAAATTACCAACAAGAGACACATATTACAAAAAATGGCAAAACTCACTTTAGAATTAAAAGCAAATCCCCTCACACTCAATATAACCTTAGGAAAAGACCTACTTTGAAAACTGATATCTATTTTCTTAATCTTTTATAAAAACTTTAAGATCAAATCATAACAAAGTATAGGTTGCAATCATCACAAAATCAGCCTAGAAAAAAGCTAAGAACTTCATGACAGCACTGTTGTCACTCAACTAATTTATCTTTTTCATTAAAATTTCCTATTTTTATTTTGAAAAATCTCCAATTCATAAAACAGGAAGACTTCTCTATATTTTCTAAATGAACTGCTTTAACTTTGAATACAATACATAGCTTACAAATAGGGCTAAACAGCAACTCTACCTATACAAATGTATCTAAAACATCAGTATAAACAAATATTCCTAATTAGAATACAGAATAAAAAAATAGAATCCACTATGAAAAAAATCTTAAGCTTACCAAAAAAACTCTTCTGTTATTCCAGCACAGCTTACACAGCTTCAGACTAAGCATCATATAATGTATATTCTAGTTTTAGCTCCAGCAGTGCCTATATACCCTTTATACAAATAGCTTAGTATGGGTTTCATTTCTCTTAAAGAGGTGAGTTTATGGCAGTTTTCAAATTCTTCAAATAAAACATTTCTTGGAAGCCCAATATAAACAAGAGATAAAAGCTATCCTGGTTAAAGTGAAGCAGGAAGATAAGAATTCTACCCATTTATCTTTCCAACCTTGCAATGGCACAAAGAATCTCAACAGCTTGTAGGGCAATTTGGATCAGTTTGAAAATCACTAGACTAATCTAGTTCTGTGATTCCTTAACCTTCCACCATATGATTCTAGTGCAAAGGTCACAAGCTGACAAAGTTAACCTTACAGAACAGAACTGCTGTCTTTTACTAAAGGGAAAAGGCAGCTGTGTGATCACATCTGATTACAAGCACTAACTACTCCATGACATTTAAAGCATGAACAAGATGACACAGTATTTGAAAAACTTAGTGTATATGACAAAGAATTGCCTACCGTATTTAATAACTCAAGTGAGAGAAAATATATTCTTCCTCACCAGGGAAGTAACTGAACCTAAAACTTTCTCAATTTTCATTTTACATATAAAGCCAAAGATAAAGTTAATAGGCAACCTAAGATTAACACCAATCCTAGATTCACAGCTATAAAAGTGTGTTAGCTGTCTTCCTTAGCAGGAGTCACCATATTCAACCTATATTATTTATAGAAAGTATAGTTACTAAAGGGAAAAGGCAGCTGTGTGATCACATCTGATTACAATCACTGACTACTCCATGACATTTAAAGCATGAACAAGATGACACAGTATTTGAAAAACTTAGTGTATATGACAAAGAATTGCCTACCGTATTTAATAATCCAAGTGAGAGAAAATATATAGGTAACTATACTTTATATAGATAGCATAATTAATAAAGTATAATTACCTATGATAAAGGCTACAAACCCAGGGATATTTTACGTCCAAACTACACTTGACTCACTTTAGGAAATTAACTACCAATGAAAGGACAAAAGGACAGCTTATTTATATATATATATATATATATTTTTTTTTTTTTTTTTGCAGTAGTGGGGATGGAACTGAGGACCTTGTGCATGCTAGCCAAGCCCTCTGCCACTAAGCTACATCTCCAGCCCAACAGGACAGTTTACTAATTAAGGAATTAACTTATTTACTTTTGGCACTGGGAATTGAATTCAGGGGTGTTCAACTCCAAGGTACACCCCCCAGCCCTTCTTTAAGTTTTGAAACAGGGTCTTGTCTAGTTGTTGAGGCTAGCTTCAAACCTGAGATCCTCCTGTCTCAGCTTCCCAAGTACTGGGATTACAGGCATGTGTTACACCATGCCCAGAAGGACAGTTTATTTATTTATTTATTTTATTATTATTATTATTTTGTGGTACTGGGGATTGAACCCAGGGGCATTCTACCTCCAGGTTACATCCCCAGCCCTATTTTATATTCTTTACTTTGAAACAGGGTCTCACTAAATTTCGGAGGGACTCACTAAGCAGCTGAGGCTGGCCGCGAACCTGAGATACTCCTGTCTCAGACCCCCAAGTACTGGGATTTTATTATTATAAGTATCAGCCTTCTCCCCGCCCCCCCTCCGCCCGCAGAAATGGGGATTGAAGCCAGAGGCAGTCTACCTCTGAGCTATACCCTCAGCCCTATTTTTTTAATTCTTTATTTTGAAACAAGGTTTTACTAAGTTGCAGAGAGCCTAAATAGCTGATGCTGGCCTGGGATCCTCCTGTCTCAGCCTTCCAAGTACTGGGATTATATGGCACTCTTCAGATACTAAATATCATCCCAGTTTTTTTTGTTGTTTTTTTTTTTTTTTTTTTTTTTTCCTTTGTGGTGGTACTAGGGATTGAAACCAGGAGGATTCTACCTCTATGCTACAACCCCAGCCCCTCTTTTTAAATTTTAAAACAGAGTCTCATTAAATTGCTGAGATTGGCTTCAACCCTGTGATACTCCTGTCTCAGCCTTCCAAGTACTGGGATTACAGGCATGGGCTACCACACTCAGTTTAGGATTTGCTTTGAGATTGTCACCTGGGTATATCACACCAGGAAAACACAGCTGAACTGTATCTAGTATGTTATGACTATCTGGAACAGATACAATTATCATCAATCTAGATTAGTACATACAATTACAATACCAAACAATGATATCCTAGCAAATACATAAAACTACTCTCTTTATATAAGGAGGAAGCTCTTGTTCCCATACATTCCTTTTTCAGGGGGGCAGGGGAATACTGGAAGTCAAATCCAAACTTGAACCTGTGTATGCCAGGCAAGCACTGTACCACTAAGTCTCAATCACAGTCGCTGTTCCTATACTTCGAAAAGCCTTTAAGTTCATGACATAAGACTAAAAACAGGGATTGCTATATTTAATAGAAGATCTTAAATACTGATAGTCAAATTTTCTAAGATTTGATATAAAAACAGGGAGACAAAAGTTCAAAGAAATTAGATCTTCTTGAAGAGATAATTTTATAGGTAATGCTGGGAGACAAGTATTCAAATTTTCAATTTGTTGCTGTATTTCAAGGCAACAGATCAGATTACCTGAGCTTGTATGCCAGCCCCTCATTGGTCATGCTTTCTTTAAGCAAACCTCAGTTTCTTCATATGTAAAATATAGAAAACAACTATTTCTGCCTTACAAAGGTGGTATGAGGATTAAGTGAAATAACATTGTCTTATATCATTTACTACTATGTAATTTTTAGTAAATAACCTCATTGAATCTGAGCTGTTTTTTGTTTTTTGTTTTTTTTTAATCACTAAGATAAACTCATTCTTTTCTTTTTTTTCTTTGACACTGGGAAACTGAACCCAGGAGGTATTCTACCTCAGAGTTGCATCCCCAGCCCTTTTTATTTTTGATTTTGAAACAGGCTCTCCCTAACTAAGTTGCTGAGGGTTTTACTGAATTGCTGAGGGCTGGCTTTCAACCTGTGATCCTCCTGTTTCAGCCTCCCAAGTACTAGGATTATGGGTGTGTGCCACTGCACCTGGCTTCAACTGCTTTTAAGAAGACTGGAAAAGCTTCTTTGCTCCAGAGATGGGAGGAAAAAAATGAAGTTATCCCTGAGGGAACAGTCCAGGGCCCTAACTCAAACTGATAATAACCATGTAAATGTGATCAATATTAACAGGAATGTGAGAAATGGATGAAAAAATGCTATTTTTTTCTTCTTGACAAATATTTTTATTTTAAAACCTTTATTTTTATATTTTTGGAGTACTAGGGATTGAACCCAGGGGCATTTTTACCTCTGAGCTACACCCCAGCCCTTTTTAATTTTTATTTTGAAACAGGGTCTCACTGAGTGTTGAGGCTGGCTTTGAACCTGGGATCCTCCTGTCTCGGCCTCCCAAGTATTGGGATTACAAGTGTGGGGCACTGTGCCTGACCTTAAAACCATTATTTAAGCCTGGTGTGGTGGTGCATGCTTATAATCTCAGTACTTGGGAGGCTGAGACAGGAGGACAGCAGGTTCGCAGCCAGCCTCAGATACTTAGTGAGGCCCTCTGCAACTTAGTGAGATCCTGTTTCAAAATAGAGAATAAAAAATAGGTCTGAGCCAGGCGTGGTGGCGCACGCTTGTAATCCCAGCATTCGGGAGGCTGAGACCGGAGGATCCAGGTTCGCAGCCAGCCTCAGCTACCTAGTGAGGCACTCCGCAACTTAGTGAGACCTGGTTTCAAAATAAAGAATAAAAAATAGGGCTGGGGGTATAGCTCGGAGGTAGAACTCCCCTGAGTTCAATCCCCAGTACCGAAAAAAAAAAAAAAAATAGGTCTGAGCGTTTAGCTTGGAGGTAAAATGCCCCGGGTTCAATCTCCAGTACATCAAAAACAAAACAAAACAAAACCCTTTATTTGGGGCCAACATTTATTCAGATAGACAAACCTAATATTTATATTTATAGATAGTACTATATAGGAATAGAGCCTTAATATTATAGATAAAATAAATTATGAATGGAAAAATGAAATGGCAATACAAACACTAATAGTCTTATATATTTTTCACTTTATACTAACTGATTTTCTGACACAATTTCCTTTTCACTCTACTTATTTTTCCAATGGGACTTCTAAAACTACAAAATACATCTGCTTTAAAATCCTGAATTAGACATAATCTTATGTTAAGGTCAGAACTTGATCAATAACCTTGTAATGTTACTGGCTATTAATAGAATATAATGGTTAAAAGAATGGATTTTTTTTTCCTTTTTTTGCGGTACTGGGGATTGAACTCAGGGGCATTCTATCTCCAAGTTACACCCCCAGCCCTATTTTTTATTCTTTATTTTGAAATAGGGTCTCACTAAGTTGTGGAGTGTCTCACTAAGTAGCTGAGGCTGGCCACGATCCCAGATCCTCCGGTCTCAGCCTCCCAAATTCTGGGATTACAAGCATGTGCCACCATGCCCGGCTCAAGAATGGATATTTTCATTTTATTGACTAAATAATCTGAAAAGTCAATGGGGATCATATTGCTAAAAAGGCCTTGATAAGGGACTCATGATAAGCTCTCATGCTGGAGAATAGATTTTTACTTGAACTAAGTCTATAAAATCAAAAGGCAACCAACATCAGATGTATACTCATCAATATCCTATTGCTTCAGGAACCAGACATAGAAGATGCACTCAAATTGTCTAAGGCTAACAAAACTATCTGAATGGAGGAATGTCCCATTTTTTGGTACCAATATTCTGCTATCAAGATGTCTCCTAGCAGTTATTTCTTATTGTGAATTTTTATGCAATACGCTAAAATATTGTTTAGTTAAGCTTCTGGTCCTATGCGACAAAGTTCACAGAGAAATATTCAGGAGTCCAAATCAATCTCTCTCTCTTTTTTTTTTTTGTGGTACTGGGGATTGAACTCAGGGGCATTCTACCTCCGAGCTATACCCCCAGCCCTATTTTTTATTCTTTATTTTGAAACCGAGTCTCACTAAGTTGCGGAGTGCCTCACTAGGTAGCTGAGGCTGGCCGCAAACCTGGATCCTCTGGTCTCAGCCTCCCGAATGCTGGGATTACAAGCGTGCGCCACCACGCCCGGCTCAAGTCAATCTCTTAATATAAGGGCTTAACATTTCTTCTAATTGAGGTAATTCTAAATGAAATAGTGAACATACTGTTTTAAAAGTAAGAAAAGGTTTTCTCCAAGAATTATTTATCCATTAACATACCATACATCAACTCTAGATACTGAACAGTGCAGAATTTAAAAGAGCAAAATTTCTAGTTCAAACTAGTAAAATAGAAAATTTAGTTCTGGTCTAAAAATTATCTAGTCTGAAATAAAAGCAGCAGTCGTATTTTCAATTTAAAGTATTAATAAAAATTAAACTTCTTTTTTAGTTTGGGGAAAAAAGCTATTTAGCAGAATATCTTGAGATCACAGATACTAGTGAGTAAATTCTCTAATGCTCCTAACTCATGAAAAAAAATTCTAAAGTCAAATTAATTTTAAGATAATCTTGAAAATTAGTTTCTCTACAAAGCTACTATGGTTCAATTAGCAATAATATTGAGCTCTGACCTTTGGTGTCAGCATCAGTTATTTGTTCTTTGGCTACTTCCTCTTCTTCTTCTGCTATCGCCTGGAAGATTGCAGTCAGGAAGAAAAAAAGCAATTCACATAGTGGGCCTTCACTGTCATTTCCTACAAGAGCTTCCTCTAACACTTCTGTAAATAAAATGTTTAAAATGAATTTAAAGTTTGGTTCATGACGGAAAAAACAACTCCACTGGAGCAATAAACATTTAATCAACAATAGAAAGTAGAGCCAAAATCCAAGCCAAAATTTTAGATTTTATAATGATTACAATAAAAATCATAAGCCAAAGTCATTTCACTAAAGAAACCGAAGTAGCCTCAAAAGACTGATAAAACATCTCATCCAAATTTAAATGAGGTATACTTCAGGCACATTTTAAAAAATTATGATTTATTCTAATACAAAACTTTGTTATTATTGTCCCACTGCTCTTGAGAGCTATATGGAACAATACTATTTACAAACTAGTGCACAGGAGAAGTAATTATTAGCTTTAAGTTTTAATTCTAATATTGTGTTCAAGTGATAAATAAATGTTTCTTATCTAATCTATCTTACCTACACCAGCATTGTTTAGACCTTGATTTGTAAGACATGATGATTCATGCTTTACCTAGCTCACAAGGAGAAGATGAAGAATCTGAAAGCTCTCCTGAGGAATACATTTCTATTTATTATTATTTTTGAAGTACTGGGGATTGAACTCAGGGGTGTCTTACCTCTGAGCTACAACCCCAGTCTTATTTCATTTTTTATTTTGAAACAGGGGCTTACTAAGTTGCTGAGGCTGACCTTGAACCTGCGGTCCCCTTGTCTCAACCTTTCAAGTACTGGGATTAATTACAGGTGTGAGCCACCATGCCTGAAACACTATTTATTTATTTGTTTGTTTGTTTTGTGGATTGAATCCAGGGGCATTTTACCTCTGAGCTACACCCTCAACCCTATTTCATTTTATTTATTTATTTATTTTTATTGATGCATTGTAATCATACATCTTTGTTAGGAACAAGCTGGTAGAAACATACATGTACACATCTCTCATCTAACCCTTCCCCATTGCCTCCCCCCTCCCTCCTTCTCATGTTCAGTTTAGTGATTGACTTTCATATGTTTGTAAAAGCACATCATGTGCATTACGGTGCCCCTCCCATCACCTTCAGTTAAGTCACTTTCTTTGCTCATCTAGTTTCTCTTTGTTTGTCTAGAATTCCTCTTATGACCTACTTTCTCCCTAAGCTTCCACATATTAGGGAGAGCATCTGATTTTTTTTTACTTTTTGTGACTGACTAATCTCACTTAACATAATGTTTTTCAATTCCATCCATTTCCCTGCAAATGACATGATTTTGTTCTTCTTTATGGCTGAGTAAAATTCCATTATGTACATATCCCATTGTTTTGTAATCCATTCATCTGTTGATGGACATCTTGCCCAGCCCTATTTTATTCTGAAACAGGGTCTAAGTTGAGGAGGGCCTCACTAAGTAGCTGAGGCTGGCCAGGAACCTGTGATCCTCCTGTCTCAGCCTCCCAAGTATTGGGATTACAAAGGTATACCACTATGCCCAGCTATACTTTATTTTTGAGAAGGAGTCTTACTATATTGCTTATGTTGGGCTCAAACTCATGATCGTGCATCAGCCTCCCGAGTAGCTGGGATGACAAATGCATAACACCACATTTGGCTTAAGAATATACTCATTAAAATAAAAGCAGTATTATGATTCTGTTTTTGAGGGTTCCTACATGGATCTTAAAATTATTTTGCTATTTGAGAGCTAAAAATGCAAAATCTGACCCAAATCCCTCCTTATATTTAACTCTATTGTAAATATTTATACAAAGTTTATAAGTACACAGGCACAACAAAATTATGAATTAAAAGTAGGCAATAATTTGTCTGTAAACATGCACATACCATTCTCCACTCAAGCAGTGGAGCCTATTCCTCCACCCCCCTTCAGTTTCAGGTGGCTGTAACTGCTCTGACCAATGTAATGTGGCATAAGTAAGGCTGTGCCAGTTCCAGGTCTAGCCTTTCACAGGACTGGCAGTCTCTACTTTTTGCCTTCTGGAGCCCTCAGCTGCAATATAGGTGCAGCAGTGGGAAGCCCTGTGAAGAGGACTGCGTCATCAGACCTGTGCATAAAGAAGCCATCTTGAACACATAGTCAGTTAAGCCTTCTTGGCTCCAGTCCAAATCACTGACTGTAACCATATACGAGACCTCAAGAGAGAGAACTGAACACCTAAGACCAGTGACCCTATAGAACTTTGAGAGATAATTTGTTTTTCTAAGGCAGTATTTTTAGGGTGAAATGTAATACAGCAATAGAAAATTAGAGTACTTGCCTAGCGTTACACCCTCAGGAAACTCATCTTGAAGATCAAAAAGTTCTCCAAATGCATTGAGAAACTCCAAAACCATGAGAGCATCACCAAAGATTTCAGGAGGTAGTCTAGTTTTCACTGGAGTTGGTTCTGGAAGTTCCTGCAAGATGAAACAATTTGTATAACTATTTGAACCACATATAGGAAACTGAAAAAGGTAGACATGATATATTCTTTACATAACAAAAAATATTTTATGTAGATCACTGGTTTTCAATAACCCTGAATAGTTTATTATACTCACCTTTGGAGCTTTTAAAACTATAGTTGTCGTGGACTTATTTCAACCTCTCTAAATTACAAGCCCTAGGAAGAGAATATGAGGAAGTGCTACATTTTCATTTCTCAAACTGAAAGCATAACTTGAGGCTGAATTGTATTTCTGACTGAATTTCCTAGTTAAGAAGGTCACTTAACCTAGACTCTGAAGTCACAGTTATGCAAACATTGCCTTCAGCCCATCTCCTTATGATACGGAACATCATCCATCATCTACTGACTTGGAAATGTTTCCTTATAAACTGAGGTGAATGAATTTGGTTTAGGTGCTTTGATTATTTATGAAAATAGGCAGAATCCTTACCTAGAAGTCAACCTAAATGCCTATTTGACTACAAGTTATTGGACTGTTAAAAATAACAAAAACCTACCAATTATTTCTACAGAATAATAATCATTATCAAAGCCTATAAAGCATTTATGATACTACCTCGGAAAATTCTATGTATGAACATTTGCTTAACTGGGTATTTCCTCTCAATTAAATATAAAGAAAAGAGGCTGCTATTAAATAAAAGAAATATTTCATCAGCAAAGATACATCAGGCCTAAAAAAATGTTATGTGCCAAACTTCACATAACATGCTTATACCTTAAGATCATCACACTCCATATCTTCTCTGGGTTTACTCCACTGTTTTAAGTATTCCATATATTTTCGCTTTTCTTCACGTAATTTTTCTCTTTCCTAGCAACAAAAAGAGGTTGATAAAAATTCTTACAAGAAATTAGGCATCACCTAAGAACTTATTAAAAATGTGAATGCTCAGACCCCACTCCAGACCTATCAAATGAAGATAAAAGGATCAGTAGTTGCGGGTTCCTCCGTGAACTTCTGATGATTTTAATGCACACTAAAGCTGTAGAACCACTGATCAGAATGTTTATCAAAATAATGCTACAAGCCGGGCGTGGTGGCGCACACTTGTAATCCCAGCATTCGGGAGGCTGAGACCGGAGGATCCGGGTTCGCGGCCAGCCTCAGCTACCTAGTGAGGCACTCCACAACTTAGTGAGACTCGGTTTCAAAATAAAGAATAAAAAATAGGGCTGGGGGTATAGCTCGGAAGTAGAATGCCCCTGAGTTCAATCCCCAGTACCGAAAAAAAAAAAAAAAAAAAAAATGCTACAAAGACTGAAAATGCCCAGTACATAGTACTTTCTGAATAAACATTAATTTAATCTGACTCTGCCTACAGCAGTTCTACGGACTACTTTAATTCAATAAGACACTGATAAAGTAATTATTAGGGTATCTAAAGTGAAATCTGTCCTTATATTTATAATATATTTGTTATTTTAAAGATTTATCTGAATCAGTCTATAGACATGCAGAGGGAACAATAAGTAAAAACAACAATAATAGAATATAGTTAATACACTTCTTTTTCGTATTTTTCTTGCTCATTTGGTCTTTTTTTCTTCTTTTTTGGTACTGGGTTTGAATCCAGGGGTATTCTACCTCTGAGCTACATCCCCACCCTTTTTTATTTTTTATTTGTAGATAGTCTTGCTATTGAGAGCCTTGATAAGTTGCTGAGGCTGGCTTTGAACCTGCCATTCTCCTGTCTCAGCCTCC
>PVLC010020618.1:0-27500 GCA_004027655.1 Graphiurus murinus | reverse complement strand
TACTGGGATTAGAGGCATGTGTAACCATGCCTGTCTTCAAACAATTCTTAAAAAACAAATTACTATAATCACTCCAGGATACATCTTGCTGATTCTTAACTTTATAGGACACAGTGCTAGTCTCCTAGAGGGAATTTCTCAGTCCAGGGTCTAACTTTGGAACTTCTATGTTTTGTTATTTTGTGCCTGAGCATGTGCTATGTCTACCATGTTTTTAAACCTCTAGATTATGACCAGCAGGTTGCTCTTTCTGAGGCACTGTGTAGAATGACCACGAAGACATCAAGGGATGACCTTGTCCATCAGTGGTTTGAAGATCGTGTCCTTGCAGAAGCTTTCAAAAAAATCAAGGATCGAGTGTTTGAGACGGTAAGATTCCTGGTCACAAAGTTCCTTTTCATTAGAAATCCGTTTAGACATCCTTTCAGCCCTTTGCTATATATTGGGCTTAGGGAAGGATTTCTTTTTCTCAAGTTTAATTAAGCTGCTGCTGTTAAACTTCCTATTCCACCTATCAGTGAAACGATGTAGAGGGGACATGAACAGACTATTTGGGGGACA
Source organism: Graphiurus murinus (assembly GCA_004027655.1). Lineage (NCBI taxonomy): Eukaryota > Metazoa > Chordata > Mammalia > Rodentia > Gliridae > Graphiurus > Graphiurus murinus. The sequence goes on along the minus strand of PVLC010020618.1, from coordinate 26,939 downwards.
GAGTTGGGGCTTCTTCAGAGGCAGCTGAGACTAGAGACTGAATTAAGTGAATCTGATGGAGCCAGTCAAAAGCATGGGTAGGGGAGGGCAGCAATTTTCAATGATGTTGAAGAATAGACAGAGTACTGGGGAAGAAAGAGCATTTGCACCTTGTGGAGAGCAGATGCTGCAATGCAGGAGGCTGGTGTTGGCAGCGCTAGAGGCCTGGGAGGATCGTGGGCAGCTGTATTGTAAGCCACCTAGCTAAAACAATAGGGGGAATGATCATTTCCAGTGATTTCTGTGTAACTTCATCTTACCATGGCTTTGTCTTGAAAAGCACAGGAAATTGCTTTATGGATTTGTTGTGTATCTGTATCAACATATCCTAAAGAGCTAAAGCATTTACCTTCCTCCTCCTCTCCCTCTTCCTCCTCCTCCTCCTCTTCCTCTTCTCTCTTCCTCCTTCCTCTTCTTCCCATTGTACTGGGGAATTGAGCCCAGGGACATTCTATCTCTGAGCTATACCCCCAGCCCTATTTTATACTTTTATTTCAAAACAGTCTTGTTAAGTTGCTGTGACCACCTCATAAATTGCTGAATCTGGCCTCAACCTTCGATCATCTTGTCTCAGCCTCCCAAGTACACTGGAACTACAGGTGTGTGCCACCATGCCTGGTTAACCCTCTTCTTTTAAAAAGTTCTTAAAATGAGGGTTAGACTCTTAGGAAAAGGTAAAATTTGCAATAGTAGTGCTCATGATAACCAAATCTTTCTGGCCTAAGCTGCTATATAATCAAGACAATAGTGATTTTTATTAGACAATCCTGATTTTTATTAAATCTGAACCTATAAAGGTTGAGTTGGCTCCAACTCTGAGCTAGTGCCATATATGTAGATGTTTAGCCAGATTCAGTATGATCTAAATAGAAAGAAAGCGTATGAATGTTTTTTTTTGTTTTGTTTTGTTTTTTTTTTGGTAGTACTGGGGATTGAACCCAGGGGCATTCCTCCTCTGAACTACACCAGAAGCCCTATTTTACTTTTTTTTTTTTTTTTTTTTTTTTTTTTTTTTTTTTTTTTTGGCGGTACTGGGGATTGAACTCAGGGGCATTCTACCTCCGAGCTACACCCCCAGCCCCATTTTTTTTTTTAATTCTTTATTTTGAAACCGAGTCTCACTAAGTTGCGGAGTGCCTCACTAGGTAGCTGAGGCTGGCCGCGAACCCGGATCCTCCAGTCTCAGCCTCCCGAATGCTGGGATTACCCTATTTTACTTTTTATTTTGAAAAAGGTCTCACTGGGTTGCTGAGAGTCTCACTCCATTGCTAAGGTTGTCCTTGAACCTGTGATCCTCCTATCTCTGGCCTCCCTAGAACCAGGATTAAAGGTATTCACCACACCCAGAGCGATGTATTTCAGTTAGGTAATTGACTTGTGAGCCCTGAACATCTTCATCTGTAAAATAGAAATAAACCCCACCTCCAAATCATGTGACAGGAAAAAACAAAGTTCTGGGATGTTGTGGGTGCTCAGACTTTAGTTTCCCTTTTCCTCTGGGTTAATCCCTCATCTGCAAGGAAATTTGATCACAACAGGAGAAAAGTGACTATTTTGTTTTCAAAGTCATTTCCTCCCAGGCTATTAACTTCTTAACTAAACTAGATGATGGGGATTATGCTGCTGGTGTTTAGAGCTGAAGATGGAGTCAAAGCAGGATCTGCAAGTCAAGTCAATCCTCACAAACACAAAGGAGCAAAAACATGAGCCCATGTCTTTGGCAGTTCAAAATTGGGGCAACAAATTCATCTTTCTCATAGCTGTTGGTTAGAATAACTCTAAAAATAATCTTTATTCTTGGAACATATGCAGAGAGAGAGGGAGAGGGGGAGGGGGAGGAGGAGAGGGAGGAGAGAGAGGGAGGAGAGAGGAGAGAGGGGAGAAACCAGGAAGGAGTTGTACAGAGAGCTCCCCAAAAGAAAAATTAGCACCCAGATAAACACAAAGTTAATTTTATGAGTTTGGGGTTGACTTGTGCTGGGCAGGTGTTAGATGGGACAGTCATACTGTGATCTTGTTTTCCACCCCTGATCCTTTTGGTTATTCTGACCCAGTGTAGCAGTCATGCATATTACATTTGGAGACCTAAGTATTCCTTAGCTGAAAATCTAATGCTGGGGTGGGGATGGTTCCTTCTGGAGAAGTGTGCCTGGAGTCTTTGTGGCACAAGGTATCACTAACATAAAGTAACAAGTCCTTGTGGAGTCTTGTGATATTGTTACATCCTGGATGTTTAGAAGCAGTTACTGGCCTCCACATGCTGGTTAGGGTAGTATTAAATAAAGCTTTTTACTTTCTTTTTTTAAATAAAAAGGTTGCTATTGTTTACTTTAAAGGATTGTCGACAGTTTCTCAATTACCTAAATGACAGACTTGGAGATCAAAGAAGGTAAGGTATCTCTCTGGGCATTCTTATTGATTAGTTGTAGTCTAGTAATAACTAATTTTCTTCCATAAAAAGTCTGATTTGTTTCAGTTTAAGAGAGAAAATAGAAAGCTGGGCGTGGTGGCGCACGCTTGTAATCCCAGCATTCGGGAGGCTGAGACCGGAGAATCCGGGTTCGCGGCCAGCCTCAGCTACCTAGTGAGGCACTCTGCAACTTAGACTTGGTTTCAAAATAAAGAATAAAAAATAGGGCTGGGGGTATAGCTCGGAGGTAGAATGCCCCTGAGTTCAATCTCCAGTACCGCAAAAAAAAAAAAAAAGAAAATAGAATCCATCCTTTACTGAAAACATAAGTGGATTTTTTGAATAGAAATATAGGAAGATTTGATCCATTTCTGCCTACTGGTTCAGTTGAGGATATTTAAAATATCTCTTCAGCTTATTTATGAATTGGTATATATTAACACTGAATCTTTTAGGGGGTCTTTTTTGTGGTACTGGGGATTGAGCCTAGGAGCATTCTACCATTGAACTATACCTCAGACCTTTTCATTATTTTTGAAACATGGTTTCCCTAGACTGGTAAGAATATTGCTAAGTTGTTAAGGCTGTCCTTGGACCTAGGATTCTCCTGTATCAACCTCCCAAGTACTGGGATTAGAGATGTGTGCCACCATGTCCAGCAGGGCCCATTTATTTTATGAACAACATCATACAGACTTGAGATCCCCGGAGATGTGCGTATTATGAACAATAACATCTTTGAGTCAATATTTGCTAAATTCACTATCTAGTAAGCTTGCCAAGTAATTTGGTTGAGATATATATATCTATATCTATATATATATATACATATATATATAGATATAGATATATAGATATATATAAGGTCTAAGTAGTCAAGTTGGACATATGCTCTTATTACTCAAAAGAGCTTTTTAAAAATTCTACTGGTGCAATGTAATTATACATTATAGTGATATATCTCTCTATATATAGTACTGGCAAATCTGACTGATACCAACTAGAGATTTGCAATCTACCCAGACTAGCTCTCCACCTACAAGTTGAAACTGCCTTTGATTCTCTGCCTTTGATTCCCTAGTTATAAACACTTGTTGTAGACATCTGTGGATTGTGTTTGGGGACTAGGCTTATGTTTTAATTGTGAGGTGTTTTGCAGGGTCTATTCATATCCGTGTATTGCTGCTTTTGCTGACGAGCATGAGGTATGTTTGTCTTGGGGTTGTGAGGGTGATTTGCAGCAAAACCCACAGGGCTAAGTAGTCAAGTTGGACATATGCTTTTATTACTCAAAAGAGCTTTTTAAAAATAATTCTACTGGTGCAGTGTAATTATACATTATAGTGATATTCAAAGGGATATATTCACATATGCACACAACATCTCTTGGTGTGTTTCCCTCTACGTCCTACCCCTCTACCCCTCTACCCCTCCTCCTGGTAGTGACACCTTCAAACATGGACATACTTTTATTTGATCTGTTTAATTCCTTAATCATCCTCTTCCTTTCTACTCCTTCCTCCCCTGATCCTCTTTCACTACTCTACTGGTCTCACTCCTTATTATCGTAAAGTCCCTTTTCTTTCCTATTTTATCTCTAGCTTCCACATATGAGAGAAAGCACATGACCCTTGACTTTGAGTCTGGCTGATTTCACTTAGCATAACGTTCTCTAGTTTCATCCATTTTCCTGCTAATGACATAATTTTTGTTCTTTACGGCTGAGTAAAACTCCATTGTATGTATATGTATTTTCTTTATCCACTCATCTGTTGAAAGATACACTTAGATTGGTTCCATAATTTGTCTATTATAAATTGTGCTGCTATAAACATGGGTATGTATGTGTCACTATATTACTCTAACTTTAGTTCTTCAAAAGGACTTTCCTTTTTTAAAAAAAAATAAGAAAAAAAAGGATGTTATTTTCCTAGTGAAATCAACTTTCCAGTTGATCATATTATACCACAACTAGGATAGATTACCAGTAAGCTTAAGGGCTTTACTGTTATTAGTAGAAAATGGAATTTTAGGGTCCATACTGAACATGAGGTCAATTTCAAGAACCTCACTTCATTTTATTCATGTGTGACATTACTCATGCCTGGACTATAGGGAAGGAGTGACTTTCTTCTCTTCCAGTTGGCACTTCCCTCTTTCCCCAGAATTTGGGGTCACTTTTTATCCCCACCTTGTACATTAGTGTATAAGGCAGATCAGTGCAACTTACCCTTATAAAGTACCTTTGTGTAATACAAGTACTTTATAGTACAGTATATTCTCATTCTTTCATTATACCTTGTACTTTATAGCCAAAGGTTGACTAGTTTCTTTTTACCCCCTTCTTTGGTTTCTAGAGGAACAAGTGTCTTCCTGTAAAAGGGCTTTAACTGATAGTATCACGTTTCCAGGGTAAAATTAAAGGCCTTAGAATCTTGACTCAGCTGAGATTTGTTTCTTGGACCCTATCTTTAGAGTGTCCTCATTAACCATCTCTTTATGTTCAGAACTTCCATTCATGCAATCATGACTAGACTGAGTTCGTTCTCTCCCTCCCTCCCTCCTCCTTCCCTCTCTCTCTCTCTCACTGATTTTGGTAGACTGATCCTCAAATCTCTCTGGTTGCCTGAGGATTCGACTCTCCACTTGATTCTTCATTCTAGGACTTCCAAATTTCCACCAGCCTCAGTCAGGGCCCTTGCACTGACCTCTCCTCTGCACTGGCTTCTAATAGCACACGTGTGGGCAAAGACCTTCATTCAACTCTGTAGCTACTAAAAAGTAGGCATGTATGACAAAAAGGAAAGGTGTCCAACCAATTTATTCATTGAAAAGCAGGTTGTACAATAGTAAGTTGAGTATCTGCTCTATTGTTGAATAAAAGCATATATGATATATGCATATATACATATATATTTATTGTATGTATAATGTTGAGCATCCCTAATCAAAAAATTAGAAATGCTTCAAACTCCAAAATTTAAGTGCCAACATGACACTACAGGTAGAAAATTCCACGCCTAACTTTGTTGCACAATCAAAGGAGTTGTACCAAAAATATATAAAATTACCTTTAGGCGACACATATAAGGTGTATATAAAGCATAAACGAATTTTGCAGTTAGATGTGGGTCCCATTCCCAAGAAATTTCACTATATATTTGCAAATCTGAAAAGATCTGCAGTCCTTCTGGTCCCAAGCATTTTGGACAAGGGATACCAAACCTTCCTGACATTTATCTAGAAAACCTCTGGTGGTGGCAGTGGAGAAAGGCATTGTTAATGGTGCTTATTGAATGGGTACCCATGGGAAGTTAGAGGTAGAGGAGATATTTGCTGTTTCTATAAGTATCCCACTCTTTGAATATTTTCTGTTTTTATTATCCGCACATATTTTTTAAATTATCAGTTAAAATTTAATTTGAACTCTTCAAGTATAGCCTCTCCTCTAATGAATGGTAACTTCCATGACAAATCACCATTTATATTTGATCACAATAGCTTTGTTTCTAGATGTTTCTATTTGTATGCACTTTGCTACTGACTTAACTACCCAGACAAGTGCGGATTGTTACCGCTTCCTCATAGAACTGTTTTCTCCATAATTCTCACCAGGAAAAAAGTGTGGGTATCTTAGGTTCATCTTGCACATTTAAGTATGTTAAGTATGCAAGGACAATGGGAGTTTATTGGAAATGGCTTGTTTGTATATAAGATTTTTCTCCTGTTTTACACAAGTGAGCCAGATGATGAAGAGAAATCCCATGGTATTAGGATAGTAGTGTTCCAGGAAAAGCATAAGTTCTGTTTTAATATTTTTATCTGAACTTTTGATATCATTTTCCTGTGTATAATTTGTGCAGAAATTCTTTTACAGATGAGAAAACCAGCAGATGAAGAACTAGAGAAATTTTGGATTGATTTCAATCTGGGAACTCATAGTGTAACTTTTTATATAGACGATGCTGAGGTAATGATGTTTAACTCTGATTAGACTTAAAGTGCTTAGAGATTTATTTGTAGATATGTGTTCTGTGCTCATGGATTTCACCTATGTGTTTTCCCAAGAGTTCTCTGTGGGACCCAGTAAAACTTTGGAAGGAAGCAATTGTTAATTTCAGCGTAAGAGGTAAGATGACTTTAAACTACCCCACATTCATGTAGCTCTGAGTATTGTTTGTTTTTGTTGTGTCTTAAGTCTAGGGCAGATTTTGACCATGGCTTGAGATGGGAAGAGCTGAGTGGTGTGATGGAAGGTTCTGTGTGCTCAAGGCCAAGTCTAAGGATCACAGTAGATCGCTCCTTTGTGTTGACTTTACGGTTCAATTACTTGCTTTGTTTTCTTATTGTAAACACAGTCCTCAACAGATTAAAAACAAATATGATACAGCAATTCCACTTCTGGGTGGAATGGAGGATGTCAAAAAAATCTCTGTATACCTATGTTCATAGCAGTAGCATTCACAATAGTGAACAGGTAGAAATAACCCAAATATCCATGGAGAAAATGAATGGGTTAATGTGGCAGATATGTATATAACACAATGGGATATTATTTGGCTTTAAAGTGGGAAATTCTATCATACACTACAGCAGAGAAGAACCTCCAGATTACTAGGCTAGGTGACAGAGGCCAGTTTAAAAAGTATGATTCCACTTCTATGAGGTAACTAAGGTAGTAATATTCATAGAAACAAAGTAGAATGGTGATTGTCAGGGGCTGTGGGAAAGGAGAAATGGGTGCTGTAGTTCAATGGGAATAAGTTTGTTTTGCAAGATGAAAAAGTTCCAGAGATCTGTTATACAACAATGTGAGTATATTTAATGTTATGAAACTGTATGCTTGATGTTTTATATAAGTTAAAAATAAAATTAAAAATAATAAAACTGATCATAAATTTCATTAAAAAATTTTTAAATGTACTTTTATGGTATATTGATGTATCTATTCAGTTCAATTTCCATTTTTTTCTATTAGGGTGTGTGTGTGTGTTCTTTGTATATTCTAAATATTATCCCCATATCAGAAGAGTAGCTGGCAAAGATTTTCTCCCATTCTGTATGTTCTCTTTAGATTCTTGATAGTTTCCTTTGCTGCTGCTTAATTGAATGTGATGCCATTTATTGATCCTACTTTTTATTTTCTGAGCTTGTGGGGTCTTATTGGAGAAGTCTCTACCAATGTCTATGTGTTGGAATGTTGGTCCTATACCATCTTCTAGTAATTGCAAAGTCTTTGGTCTGATTTCTAGGTCTTTGATCCATCTTGAGTTGACTCTTGTGCAGGATGAGAGGTTGGGATCTAATTCCATTCTATAAATGGATAGCTAGTTTTCCCAGCACCATTTGTTGGAAAGGCTACTATATTAACTTCTGCAGGTTATGCTTCTGAACTTTTGTGGCTGGGTTTTAGAGGCTTCTTCCTCAGTGGAGGGCAAATGTCCAGTAAGATCAGAATTTGGTGGAAATTGCTGAGCTTACTCTAAGCCAATGCTGGCCCATAGAAACAAAATGTGAGTCACATATTTACATTTGAAATTTTCTAGTAGTCACATAAAAAATAGTAGATTTAATTCCAATAATATATTTAACCTAATATATCCAAAATAATAAACATATAATCAGTAAGTTATTAATGTAACATATCTAAATATTAATATGTAATCAATACAAAAATTATTGAAATATTGTACATTTTCCTTATTTGCATTAAATCTTCAGTCTGATGTGGGTATGATACCTGTGGGGTATCCCAGTATGTGCTAGCCGTGTTTCAAGTTCTCTACCATCTTGGTCCACTTGGATTCACACCTGTGGTGTCTCATCTTTCATGGACCTTACTCTTGCCTCCTGCTGCTGCTTCCTCCTTTGTCCTGCCTGGGGCTTGTTCTTAGACTCTGAATTTTGATCTAAGTTACTTTCCCTTGTAAAAGCAAGTCCTATTTGTCCATGGTATCCTGGCAGGAGAGCCTGAAGGAGGCTCCTCTCTGAGGCCGACTTCTCACTGTGATGTTTCTATTTCTTTAAGAGGAGTCTTATTGAAATGAAGGTGGATTATTCCATTTTGAATATTGGGATTTTAGAAACAAGTGGAATTTTAGATTTTAGAAATGGAATTTCAAAGAGAAAGGAAGAAGATAAATATTGTGCTCAGTATATTTGGAAGTGAAATGCCTGTTGTGTCAACAATATGCTCTTACAGAAACATTGAATTGTAGAATACAAAACTGTCCCATTTCTTTGCAGATAAAGTTAAACTACTTCCTATTTTTGGAAGATCACTTAGTCATGTATATGTATATAAATAAAAGTTTTAAGGTAATTTTATTTAATATGCTTTCTTTCCAACTTCTTACTGCAGACATTATTGGATAGTTGGCAAATATCCCAGTGTTATTTGTAATTATATAAAATTTAAACCTTTCATTATGCTGATATGCATGATATACCACTTTTTTTGTGTGTGTTAGAAACTGAAAAAATGAAGATACTCATTATTTACCTAAAGAGGCCTATGGTTGTCAACAAGAAAGAAGCAATGAAAATAGAAATCTGTTTTGATTTACAATTCAGCATATTACAGGCTTCCATTGACGCTTTGGGAGAAGACAAACAGGTGACAGCTTCATTCTTATCTGAAATCGTTGCAGTGTGTCTCTTCAATTTCCTTGTGTGTTCTAGTGCCTTGGGGCTCCATGAGAATGCTGAGAGTTCTGGGTTCTAATCCTGGTTCTTTTCGTGTGTCATTGTCTGAACTATGTAGGACACAAGGCCTCTTTGTGTCTTGAAATACTTTGTCCTGTTGACTGAACCATTGGAAGCATTTCTGGGATAACCTCACCTCTTCGTCACACACTTCAGGCCTTCTCAGGATACCCTCTGGGCTTCTTGGCACTTCCTGCTCTCTCAGCTACACCCCAGGGGTGGGGAGAAATCCTTTAGAAATAGGATTTTTAGGGAGTTTCTCCAGTTCTCTCTGTTGGTCTTTCCCTGTGGAAATGGCCTGTGGTGTGTCTGCACTACTGTGGTCTCTGCCTTCTGACTCTAATGCGTCCTATTTACGCACAAGAACAAGAGCCCTTCTCTACAAATGGCAAAGACATTTGTGATGAGAAGACATAAAATATGGTAGTAATGGCTCACGGGCATTGAGCTAAGAGGTCAGAGACCAGACTTCCTTTCAGTTGGGAGTTCTATCTGAAGGTGTTTTATGTGTGATGAAGTGCTCTGCAAACAGTTTCCAAGGACTCGCCCCATGAAAAGATAAATTTTATGGGAAAGGAATGAAATAAAGGGAGAATCAATCAGTTAACTCTATCACATTGCATGTTGAATTAGCTCGGTATTAAAGTTGCCTTTACTTACAGAAAACACCCAAATTACAGCTTCCACGTGTTAGAAAACAGCCTGTTGGGGAGGAAGATTGGGGTCGGCCTGGGGTGAGGCCTCAGTTCCTGGAGAGATAAGTTTCTACAAGGAAGGGGGTGCAATTGGAGGGTCCTCTGGTTGAGAATCTTGAGATGGGGCACATTCATTCTGGTACTGGATTCCTGAGCAAGGCAGGGATTAGCAGTTACCCAAGAGGCTTAGATGGCCAGAGAAATGAGTGGGTGTGGTCTTAGTTCACTCTGTTACAATTGAATACTACAGACTCAGTAATTAGCAAAGGAGGGAAGAATATTTGGCTCTCGGTTCTGGAAGAACCAAGAAGTCCAGGAGCTTGGCACTGCTCAGCCTCTGGTGATGGCCTTCCTGCTGCACCCTAACCTGTGCAGAGCGTCACGAGACGAAGGAACAAGTGTGCTAGAGAGCTCACATTTACACCAAAGCCACTGCTATGAAAATCCACTGACCAGCCTGGCGTGGTGGCACACGCTTGTAATCCCAGTACTTGGGAGGCTGAGACTGGAAGATCTGGGTTCACGGCCAGCCTCAGATACTTAGTGAGGCTCTCTGCAACTTAGTGAGACCTTGTTTCAAAATAAAGAATAAAAAATAGGACTGAAGGTGTAGCTCAGAGGTAGACTGCCTCTAAGTTCAATCTCCAGTACCGCAAAAAAAATCCACTGACCCGCATATGGATCAGCCCACTCATGAAGGCAGAGCTCTTATCCTATCTCCCACTGATCCCACCTTTTGACATCAGGGATCAAATTTCTAACACGTGAAATGCCAGGGACACATTCAAGCCAGGGATACCAGGAACAAGAAGTTGAGAGCAGGATAATGGCCAGCCAGAACTGGTTCTAGAGGGAGGGGGGTAAAAAATCTCGAGAGGGTGAACTAAAGAATAAATTCTCAATTTATCGGTGTGCTGTGTTCTAAGCTTTAAGTTTTCCTTGTGTCACTTTCTTTCCTTTAAAGGCTACCGTTTTTAAAAGATGGGGCTTTGGCTTGCATTTCAGATGTTGCCTGTTCAGATGAAGACATCCTCAGAACTTTCTAGTAAGCTTAGGGAAGAAGAGACTGAGGTTCCCAATAGCCAAGAAAGAAAAGCAGGTATGTTGAGAAATAACGAAACTCTGACTCCGAGTCTCTATAAAGGTACTGATGATACCTCGCTTGGAAAGTATCACCGAAAACCTGTGGCTATATAATAAGTGTATAAAAGAAGAGCTGCTAATAGCCTTGAATAATTGTCCCCATCGGAGAGAGTCTCCTGCGGGTCAATTGGAAATGACAACAAATGTGGGAGGCGGCAGAGGTGGGTCCTCACTACCTGCAAAGCTGGATCTGAGTTTCTTCCCAAGTGCCCACAGACTGGCTGAATCAATCAATCTCTCTCCCTCTTCCTTTTCCCTCTTCCTTCACCCCCTCCCCCTTTTGGATTGATCCCAGGGTTATTCTATCTCTGAGCTGCACCCCCAGCCTTTTTTTCAAACTTCTTGTTTTGAAACAGGTTCTTACTAAGTTGCTACGGCTGGCCTTGAACCTGTGATCCTCCTGTCTCAGCCTCTCAAGTCCTGGGCTACAGGCATGCATCACCAGCCCCCTCTCAAATTTCTTATCTAAGATTTGAGGCAGCACCAAATTACCTGCTATAACCGAAAGACGATGGTGTATCAGAGGCGTGCATTCCATGAAGAGTAACAGTGTGGGGGGTTGTACGTGCTTACTGTTACTCTAAATGTTCTTTTTCAGCATCTGCAGAACAAGAAGAACCCACCCACCTGGTGGAGCCCATGACTGCTGGAGTCGACCATTGTGTAATAACACTCCCCTCGGATGGCGAGCCGGAGCCTCCGGTGAGTACAGGCAGCTGGGAGCAAGATTCTGGAATCTGTCCAGTACAAGCCTTCTCTCCTTTCCTGACCGTTTTCTCCTTGCTGACCATCTGCCAAGATTTTGACCATCCCCTCCTTTAGGTTATTGTTATCTGCTGAGTTTTTTCCTTTTCTTTTATTCAACTGAGCTCCTCCATGAACGCTATGACGTAGCTGGTCTCTGCTGAGTTCATTCATTTGGGATCTAGAAACGAATGTCGGGAAGCCAACATAGGGAAGGGAGCCCAGTGTTTGGAGGCAGATCTAGTTTCCACTTACTAGCTGTAGGAACTTGGACAAATTAATCAATATTGCCATGCCTAGGGCTTTACACCCATCAAATGAAGGTAAAAGCTAGTCGATAGTTCATGAGATTTAAAAGTAATGGGGCCTGACATGGTGACAAACACCTGTAATCTCAGTTCTTGGGAGGCTGAGACAGGAGGATGGTAGGTTTGAGGCCAGCCTCAGCAACCTAGCAAGACCTTGTTTCAAAAAGAAGCTGGGGGTGGGGCTTAGAGGTAGAATATACCTGGGTTCAATCCACAGTAAAACATACATACATACATACATACCTACACACACATACACACACATACACATACATACACACACACACATACACACACACATACACACACACGTACTAATTTATGACTCGACAGGAATAAGAACCTCTGGTGTGCTATTCCACAATAAGATAACAATGTACACTTTTAAAAGTCAGAAGAGGGGATTTTGAATGTTTTTACCGAAAGGAAAAGATAAATGTTGAGGGGATAGATTTGTTTAACCAGATTTAACCATTACAGTGTTCACATGTATCAAAATATGTCACATTGCACACCAATAACATTCATAAATTTTTTATATGTTAAAAAGTAAATTTTAATTATAAAAGAAGCCAGGTGTGGTGGTACATGCTTGTAATCCCAGTACTTAGGGTGTTGAGACAGAAGGATTGCAAGTTCAAGGACAGCCTTGACAATGCAGTATAAGACTCTCAACTTAGCAAGGACCTGTTTCAAACTAAAAAATAAAATAGGGCTGGGGGTGTGCTCGAGGTAGAACTCCCCTGGGTTCAGTCGCCAGTACCACACACAAAAAATTATAAAAGAATGTAATAGAGTACCTGTTTGACATGTGTAAGTATTTAGTCTGTTCCTCTTTTTTTTTTACATGAATGCATCATACAGAAGTGTGACTTTATTTTAAACAAGCCTAGTCAGAGATGATTCATCCAGATAAGTCATCCTCTTTTTAATAGTCTCTGTGAGAAGCTGTATACACTATCTCAACAGCATTGATGCTCTCGGAGATGTTTTTATAAGTGTTTCCCTCTGTGACACTCTGTGTTTGACAGTGGCCAATCCTTTCCTGCGATTAAATATGAATTTTTTGGAAGAGCCAACAGTCATTTGTTGACAAATTTAATGAATAAAGAGCCTGGGGTTCAGTTAACGTGCTTTTTCTTTTAATACTTTTATTGGTGCGCTGTAATTGTACACTATAGAGAGATTCAGAGTGATACAAACATACATGCACATAACACTTGATGAGTTGATACACTGTGTGGGGGTGGGTGGGTAGTGGGGATTGAACCCACAGGCACTCTACCTCTCAGCCACACCCCCCAGCCCTATTATTTTTATCTTGAAACAGGGTCTTGCTAAGTTGCTCACACTGGCCTCGAACCTTCACTCCTGTTTCACCCAAGTAAGGGGATTACAGGCATGCACCACCACCACACCTGGCTTTTCTTAGGAAGTGTGAATTGGTTCAAAGAGACTTTCAAAAGAGAGGCTTCTGAGGTACCATAATTGGTTGTTTTTTCTTCTTGCCTGCAGCAAATAAGTACAGCTGATGCATCATGTGAGAAACCGAGGCCAGATGGCACCCAAGGTGGGATATGTTTATCCATCATAAGTAGGACCCGAGTGATGTATGCCAGTTTCGACTTGGGTGCCTAGCATTTTTTGTTTTTAATTTTTTTTCCATTAGAAGTTACTTCAGAGCGTAAGTTTCCTTTGGATGAACCATCAGTTGAAGTTCAGACACCTGATTTAGACAACAGACCCAGGTAAATGATTGTCTTAGGTTTTGTTTCTAATTGACATAATTAATATATGTATTATGGGATATGGAGCGACATTTCTATACATGAATCCATCATGTCGTGATAAAATCATGGTACTTAGCGTACCCATCTTAAACACGTGTCACTTCTTTGTGGGGGGAGCAGTTAGAATCCTTATTCTTTTGAAATATATACAACTGTGTTAATCACAGGCAACTAGTGTGCTGTCGAACGCCAGAACTTACTCCTCTTATCTAACTGTAATTTTATACCTGTGGCCTACTCTCTTCCCATCACCCCTACCCTCTACCAAACTAGTGGTTACCAGAGGCTGGGATGAAGAGAATTTCTCTCTACTTCTGTGAGTTTGACTGTTGTAGATTCCATGTGTAAGTCAGATCATGCAGTATTTATTTCCCTGTCTGTTTTATTTCACTTAACAGAATGTCCTCCAAGTTCATGCATGTTTTTGAAAATGACAGAATTTCATCTTTTTATGGCTGAATACTATTCCATACATATACATACATATACCCTTTTCTCTATTTGTTCATCTCTTGGTGGACAATTAGGTTGGTTCTATATACATCTTAGCAATTGTAAAACTAAAACATGTAGCTCATTGTTAATGTGAGTCCTACAAGTTGACAGTCTAGGTTTTCCTCCCTTTCCAACATTTTGCTACCCCTGCCCCCTCCAAGGAGAGAACACTGTGTGAAGTTTTCTATTGAATAGTTTGGTTTGGCAACTTCTCTTAGACCTGAAGGTGTCTACTGTCGTATCTCTTGGTTTAACTTTGGTGGTGTGTTTTTCTGCTATAAGACAGTGAGTTTGAGAGACACAAGATCTATATACAAAAATCAACTTTCTTTACATTAAAAACAACTAGAAATTGAAATAAAAGGTAAGTCTGGCGTGGTGACACATACCTATATTCCAAGTACTTGGGAAGCTGAGATAGAACCACAGGTTTGATGCTAGCCTCAGCAATTTAGTGAGACTCTTAGCAACCTAGCAAGACTGTTTCAAAAACAAAAATAAAAAAAGGGCTAGAGCTATAGCTCAGAGGTAGAATGCCTCTGGTCTTCAATCCCCCGTAAAACACACACACATACACATGCGCGAAATGAAAGGCAATATAATTGACAATCATGTTAAAAAATATGACATTCTTAGGGATTAGTTTGACAAGATATGTAAGATCTACCCATCCCTCCCCCCACACAGAAAATACAGAACATTTTTATTGGGATTGAACCTAGGGATGTTATACCTCCAAGCTAAACTCCCAGCTCTTTTTATTTTGCTTTGAAACAGGGTCTCCCTAAGTTGCTGAGGCTAGTCTTGAGCCTGCAATCCTACTGTCTCAGCCCTCTCAGGTGCTGGGATTACAGTTATGTATCACTACCCCCGACTTACAGGACACTGCTGAGAAAAATTAAGGAAGATGTAAATAAATGGGGACAGATACTATGCTCTTGAGAGGGAAGACTCAATATGAAGATGCTGATTCTTCCCAACTTAATCTATGAATTCAATATAGTCAGTGCAAATTCCGGTAGGCTTCAGAGCACAATTGGCAAGCTATTTTTCTCAATTCCATGTGTAAATTTAAAGGACCTAAGATAGCCAAAAACATTTCAAAAAGAAAAAGTGGGAGGGTACACATACTACCTAATTTCAAGATTTGCTATAGAGCTGCGTGGATCCAAGAGTGTGGTAGTGGCTGAAAGAAAGGTAAACAAAACAGACTAAGATGTCTAGAAATAGTCCAACCTGTATGTGGACAATTGGTCTATGACAAAACGCAAAGACAATTCAGTGGGAAAAGGTGATACTTTTCAACAAAATGGTGCTAGAAAAATTGAATACTCATATCTAAGAAACGAAGTGACTTTTCATCCTTCTACCACATATGAAATTAGCTGAAACTGGATCATAGACCTGTATGTAAGACCTATCTAAAAGAAACCATAAGTCTTTGACTTTGCTTTAGGCAAAGATTTCTTAGATATGGCATCAAAAGTGCAGGCCATACAAAAACAGATTGATAAATAAGACTTCACTGCCTGGGAGGCAGAGATGGGAAGATCACCAGTTCAAGGCCAGTGCATAGTAACTTAGCAAGACCCTGTTTCAAAATTAAGAAAATAGGGCTGGGGGTGTAGCTCAGAGGTCGAATGCTACTGGGTTCAATCCTTACTACAACAAAATAAGAGCAACAAAAAACCATGGCTTATGATAAGCATAACAGCATATCTTATTTTAAAAATTTTACTTAGTTATTTGCCCTTTTTTTGTTTTGAAACAGGGTCTTGCTAGGTTGCTGAGTCTTACTACTTGCCGAGGTAATCCTTGATCCTGTGATCCTCCTGTCTCAGCCTCCCAGGTACCAGGATTACAGGTGTGTATCACCACTTGCAGCTGTAAACCACTGTTGAAAGAATTGAAAGGAGAAGTCAGTGTTACAGAAAATGCTTGTCAAGGACTTGTATCTGAAATAAATCAACTTTCAAAATTCAGCAGTAAAATTACAGCTCAATAAAAACAGACAAAAGATTTAAACAGCTGTTTCACCAAGGAAAACATACAGATGGCAGACAAGCACATGAAAATTTGCTCAACATTATTAGGGAATATAAATAAAAACTGAGACGCACTACACATCTATTAGAATGGCTAAGATTAGAAAGGCTGACCGTGCCAAGTGTTTGTGAGAAAGCAAAGCAATTGGAACTCATATGCTACTGGGAGTGTCTTAAAATGTTAAATACATGTTGACTATTGCAATGTTAAGTACTTTCCCAAAAGATCTGTTAGCATATGTCCACGCAAAGGGATTACACAAATGTTTGTGACACCTTTATATACTGCCAAACTAGAAACAACTTATGTGTCTACCCCTCCATAAAGAGAAAAACACATTTTAGTACAGATTGAATTTCTCTTATCCACATGCCTGGATCCAAAAATATTTGAGTTTTTTTCTGGTTTAGAATATTTGCATATTCATAACATGACTTAGGTCTAAGTCTAAACAAATGTCTTATAAGCACCTTATACATATATCCTGAAGGTAATTTTATCCACCGTAAGGGTCCCAGTGTTTTGACTACAATCTGTCATATGAGGTCAGGTGTAAAATTTTTCACCTGTGGCATGTTGGCACTCTAGGTTTAGAATTTCCAGATCAAAGCCAGGTATGGTGGCACACACTTATAATCCCAGTACTTGGGAGGCTGAGACTGGAGGATCTAGGTTTACGGCTAGCCTCAGCTACTTAGTGAGGCCCTCTGCAACTTAAACCCTGTTTCAAAATAAAGAATAAAAAATAGGACTGGGGTGTAGCTCAGAGGTAGAATGCCCCTGGGTTCAATCCCCAGTACCACCAAAAAAAAAAAAAAAAAAAAAAAAAAAAATTCCAGATCAGTGGTGCTCAACCTCCATGTCCACACAATGGGGTACAACAAGGAAATGAATGAATTATTGATACCTGTGACATGAATGACACTCAATAAACCCAATGAAAAGTCATACATGAAATTCTCCAATATGCAAACCAATCTGTAGGGATGGAAAGTAGATCTGTGGTTGCCTGGATGTGATGGCTTGCTATTGGTGTTTGTTTTTGTGAGAATGCTTAACATGAGCTCTACCTCCTAACAAAATTTTAAGCTCACAGTACATTATTAAATATAAACACGATGTCCAATAGCAGATCTCTAGGACTTACTCATTTAGTATAACAAACTTTGTATTATTGAACAGGAATTTCACATTTTCCTATCTCCCTATCCCCTGGTAACTGCCATTCTGTTTCTATGAATTTGACTAGGTATCTTAAAGTGGGAACATGCAGTCTTTGTACTTGGTGACTGGCTTGTCTTATCATAATATTCACCCATGTGATTGAATATATCAGGATTTACTTTCTTAGTGCTGAATGGTTTTCTCCTCTGTGTATGTATGTACCATATTCTTAATCTTTTATTTCTTCATGGACATTTAGGTTGTTTGCCTATTGTTACCTTTGTTACTGTAACAAACACCTGAGAGAAATCAACTTAAAAAGAAGAAAGGTTTGTTTTGGCTCATGATTTGGAAGTTTTATCCCATGGTTAGTTGGCCCTGTTGCTTTTGGGCCTGTAGCAAGTCCTAACATCATAGCAGGGGCATGCAGTGGAGAAAGCTACTCACTCCATGGTGGCTGAGAAAAGAGAAAGGGACTTGATTCGCTATATCTCTTTCATGGGGATGCCCCTTGTGACCTAACTTGCTCCCACTAGGCCCTGCCTCTCAGAGTCTACCACCTTTCAGGCACCAGGGTGTTCATGAAGCCTTTAATACAAAAACCTTTGGGGGGATACTTGGCCAAGGCACACATCTCCTCTATGGTGAATAATGCTGCAATGAACTTCAAGTGCAGAGGCTTCTTTGGCTTTCTGATTTCGGTACCTTTGGGGCATCTACTCAGAAGGATTGCTGAATCGCATGGAAGTGCTATTTTTACAATTTTTAGGTACCTCCATACTATTTTAAATAGCTGGTTGCATCTTCATTCCAACCAACATTTTACAAGGAATTCAATTACATCTTCTCTAACAGCCCCCCCCAACACCTTTGGCACTGGAGATTGAACCCAGTGGCATTCTACTTCTGCACTACACTCTCAGCCCTATTTTTTTACTTGCCATACCAGGGTATATATTTTGAATAGTAACCACTGGTCACATACATGGTCTGTTATTTTAAGATAAGTGTTAAAAGCCAGCACAGTGGTGCACACCTATAATCCTAGTATTTGGGAGGTGAGACAGGAGAATTGCAAGTGTGAGGCCAGCCTCAGCAGCTTTGCAAGTCGCTGTTTCAAAATAAAACTGGTTGGATGTAGCTTGGAAGTAGGACACCCCTGGATTCAAATACACGATGTGCAATGAACTACAACTCAACAGCAAACAACTAAATAATCCAAGTAAAAAATGGGGATAGGACTCGAGTAGATGCTTCTCCAAAGAAGACATACAAAATGGACAATAGGTACATGGGAAGTTGCTCAGTGTCTCTAATCGCCAGGAAAACTTTTGTCAAGGCCCCCAGGTGGTCCTAAGGTAGAGCCAAGCCTGCTTTTGAGCTTGCCCTGCTGTGTAGACACTTGCTCCTCCTACTCTGCTGTTCTTTGTGTGATGTGCAAGGAGCTCAACAGAAGTTTGCTTTCTTTTAGTCACTGTCTGCCAGAGAATCTATAGAAATAGATTGCAAAATTGGAAAGTTGGAAGTTTGCCTGCGGAATGGGTGCTGCCCATGTACTGTTTCCAGGATCAGGCTAGGGGCATACAGAGGGGAAAAAGTTAGGGCTGGAAAGTGAATTAAGAGGGGCATGGTTGCACCAGGTCCATTAACTTTGTTTTATTTTAGGAAAGATGCTACTGTCAAGAGTGACCGAAAGCCAGACAGAATGTTGGTAATGTAACTTTTTTTATTTTAAGGCAATATTTCCCAATTTTCATTTATTTGCATGCCAGCATCAAGATGTACTACAGCACTGCTCCTTACTATCTATGTTTGGTTTAATTGAATTTATCTTAGCTGGGCATGGTGCTACATGCCTGTAACCCCAGGACTTGGGAGGCTGTCACAGGAGGATCACAGGTTCAAAACCAGCCTTAGCAGTTTAGTGAGATCCTGTTTCAAAATTATAAAAGGGGGGGGGGCTGGGGTGTAGTAAAGGTACAATGCCCCTGGGTTTAATCCCCAGTACCAAAAAACTTCTTAAATCTACTTAAAAGGGATTATTTCAATTTCAAGTGGAAAAGCAGTATTATTCCTAACAAATAGTAGGTAAACCCCAAAACACATTACAATTGAAAATAACAATATTGGTTTATCAAACTACCCTTCTACTTGATTTATTTTCCATTTTTAAATTACGATGTGCAAAGGGCTTTATTATGAAAAGGTAAATCTGCTCTGCCTTGGCTCATTGAGTTTGATGAACAGATGAGTGAGCACAATCAATAAACTCATCAGGATGTGACATATCATGCTAAATCCCATTTGTTGGCAAATAGATAATGGAAAATTTGGAAATAGACTCCTTTAGCCAATATTCTGCTTTTGTGACAAGTTCTCATTTAACTTTGTAAAGAGCCCAGTCACATTTTTTTTATTTTTAAATTTTATTGGTGAAATATAAAATTATACATTGTAGTGAGATTCCAAGTGACATAGTCAGATATGCACACAGCATCTCTTAGTGTGGTTCCCTCCTTACCTCATCCTGCTAGCCCCTCCTCCCTCCCTGTGTATGCAGTAGGATTGTCAATGATATCTTCATATATGGACATATTATTTCCCTCAAGCTTGCTTTTTCCTCCCCCCACCTCCTTTCCACAACTCTCTTTCACTGTTCTACTGGTTTCCTTATAATCCCAAAGTCCCTTTTATTTCCTATTTACTCCCTAACTTCTACATATGAGAGAAAATATTTGGCCCTTGACTTTCTGAACTGGCTGATCTTAGCATAATATTCCCTAGTTCCATCCATTTTCCTATAAATGACAACATTTTGTTCTTTATGGCTGAGTAAAATTCCATTATGTATATATAACACATTTTCTTTATCCACTCATCTCTTGATGGAACCTAAGTTGATTTCATAATTTGGCTATTGTGAGTTGTGCTATGAATATGGGAATGAATGTACCAGTATAGTATTCTAACTTTCACTCTTTTGGTATAGCTGGGTCATATTGTGGTTCCATTTCTGGTCTTTTAAGGAACCTCCATATTAGTCTCCATAGTGGCACTAATTTACAATCCCACCAACAGTGGATAACTGTTCCTCCCTGATCCCCAATCCTTGCCAGCATTTATCATTATTTGTATTCGTGTGTGTGTATGTTACTGAGGATTGAACCCAGAGGCATTCTACCTTCATGCTACACCCCCAGTCCTATTTTATTTCTTATTTGGAAACAGGGTCTCACTAGGTTGATGAGAGTCTATTGCTGTCTTTGAATCTGTGATCCTCCTTTCTCAGCCTCCCAAGTACAGGGATTACAGGCGTGCACCACCATGCCCAACTATTATTTGTGTTGTTGATGATTGCCATTCTAACTGGGGTTAGATGGAAACTCGGTGTAGTTTTGATTTGTACTTCCCTGAGTGCTAAAAATGTTGAGCATTTCTTTTCCATGAATTTCTTCTTCTGAGAAGTGTCTATTCAGTTCAATTTCCTACTTTACTGGAAGACTGGTTCTTAATCAAGTTGTATGTGTAACATCTCAAAAATTCAGGCCCATTTTTTGAGTTGGGTAATTGGTTTTTTTGGTGTTAAGGTTTTGGGGTTCTTTATATAGTCTATATATTAGTCCTCAGAGGAGTAGCTGGCAAGGATTTTCTCACATTCTGTGAGCTTTCTCTCTTGATTGTTTCCTTTGCTGCTCAGAAGATTTTTAGTCTGATGCTATCCCATTTATTTATTCTGTTTTATTTCCTGAGCTTTAGGGGTCATAAGGAAGTCTCTGCCTGTGCCTGTGTGTTGGAGAGTTGACCCTCTGTTTTCTTCTAGAATTTGCAAAGTTTCTAGTCTAATTTCTAGGTCTTTGATCCATTTTGATTTTTGGGCAGAGTGAGAGACAGGTATCTAACTTCATTTTTCTACATATAAATATGCAGTTTTCCCACTATTTGTTGCAAAGGCTGTCTTTCCCCCAACATATATTTTTGGTGCTTTTGTCAAAAATAAGCTGGCTGTAAATGTGTGCTTTTGTCTCTGAAACTTGTGTTCCATTGGTCTAGGAGTGTATTTTTAGACTAATATTGCGCTGTTTTTGTTACCAAAGCTCTGTAGAATAATTTGAAATCAGGTATTGTGATCCCCCCGCCCCCGCCCCTGAGTGGTTCTTATTGCCCAGAATTGCTTTGGCTAGTCTGAATCTTCTGTTCTTCCATCTGGATTTTAGAATCATTTCTTCTCTATTTGCAAAGATTTACAGTGGTATTTTTGCTAGGAATTCCACTGAATTTGTAGATTGCTTTTGGTAGTATGGCCATTTTGACTATGTATTCTGCCTATCCAAGAATATGGGAAGTCTTTCCATCATTGTAGAGGTCATTTGCCTCTGTGGGTATGTTTATTCTAAGGGTTTTTTTTTTTTTTTTTTTTGGGTGGAGTGGGGTGGGGAGAGTAGTTGTTGTTGTGCTCATGTTTTTGAGAAAGAGCACACTCACTTTAGATAAGAGATGCTGGGTCTTCTCTCTGGTTGTATTCTAGAGTGGCACACTGGGTAAGACTAGGTACTGCCTTGTAACTGGCACTTAACTTGTAGCCAAACTGTTTTATCAAACTTGATCTATCAAAAATAGACCAAGAGCCAGGTGTGGTGGCGCTTGCTTGTAATCCCAGTACTTCGGAGGCTGAGACGGGAGGATCCGGGTTCGCGGCCAGCCTCAGCTACTTAGTGAGGCCCTCTGCAACTTAGTGAGACCATGTTTCAAAATAAAGAATAAAAAAATAGGGCTGGGGTGTAACTTGGAGATAGAATGCCCCTGGTTTCAATCCCCAGTACCACACACAAAAAAAGAAAAAAAAAATAGATCAAGTATCCCCTTCTTAAAACTTTCTCTGTGAAGTTATATTATGCTATGAGTCTAAATCCTGTTGTTTTGTTTTGTTTTTGTTGTTGTTTTTAAAGTAAGAGAAGTATTAAGCACTCAGACTTATTCTGAGTAGACCAGACCTGTTAAAGAATTGAAATGTTTCACTGGTGTCACTGTTGTTCAGTGTCATGGTTTTGTATCTGTGTGGGCCAACAACACCGGTCTCGTGTATCATCAGTGGTGGCCTTTCCCTTTGGAAAGCAAAGTGCACTAAGAAAGGGTACTCAGTATGTTCTTTTTTTTTTTTTTTAAAGTAAAGAGTAAGATGCAAATAAGACTGTCTCACAAAATTCCTTTTAGAAGTTACCTTCTATAATCAATTTAAGTGTCCCTCAGTGGATGAATGGACAAAGACAGTGTGGTTTATATATGTTTATATATACAACAGATGCTATTCAGCCTTTAAAGAGATGGAAATCCTGTCATTTGTGACAACATGGATGAGCATGGAAAAACACTATTAAGTGAAATAAGCCAGGCACAGAAAGACAAATCTTATATGATCTCATGTGGAATTTTTAAAATTTTTATTTCTACAAACATTAACGAATGAATTAGAAGTTGTAGTAAAACATAGAGACCGAAGGGGTGGGGGAACTTAATGAAACATATCATAGTTTGACCCTCCCCCTGAAAAATTGAATTTTTAATAAGCAAATCTTCCCACAAACAGAAAATAGAAAAAATCCTTCATCTCCCATATTTGTATTTTTTTTTTTTTTACTTCCTACTCCTGAGGTTAAATTCTACATCCTTAAAATACCCAAACTAATATTATATCTACTTATCTATCCAGAGACATCTTGTCTGTAGAAGACAAGGGTTTTTTTTTGTTTTTTTGTGGTACTGGGGATTGAATTCAGGGGCATTCTACCTCCGAGCTATACCCCCAGCCCTGTTTTTTATTCTTTATTTTGAAACAGGGTCTCACTAAGTTGCAGAGTGCCTCACTAGGTAGCTGAGCTGGGGGTGGGTGTAGTTTGGAAGTAGAATGCCCCTGGGTTCAATCCCCAGTACAAAAAAAAAAAAAAAAAGGGGGCATAAATGGTTATTCAGCATAGCATTTATAAAAGTAATGCAAAAGCCAGGCGTGGTGGCACACGCTTGTAATCCCAGCATGCGGGAGGCTGAGACCGGAGGATCCGCGTTCGCGGCCAACCTCAGCTACCTAGTGAGACACTCCGCAACCGGTGAGAACTGGTTTCAAAATAAAGAATAAAAAATAGGGCTGGGGGTGTAGCTCGGAGGTAGAATGCCTCTGTGTTCAATCCCCAGTACCGCAAAAACAAGTAATGCAAAAAACAAAAGTGATTTAAAAACCTAAATATCAAAGTACAGTTGAATTACCCACCAGAACAGAACAGATTAAACTTGCCCTAAATCTCTATAGTATTGACTTAGTTTCAAAATGCTTTAAGCTTTTAACAGAAATGATTTTCCTCTTTGGTTTTAGTTCCTCTAAGGTATAGAAGCATGTCTTTGCCAAATTACATACACACACACATTTTGTTTTGTCGTATGAGTTTGTGTTTTAAAGGTAGTGTTGGCCCAGTATTCAGTGCATCTTTTTTGAACAGTCATCTGACATCTCTTTAGTTGCAGATAGTTGCTAGAGATACTGTTGCCATCCTTTATAACTTGGCTTAGTTGGGAGTTGACTAATAAAATAATCCTTTTCTCCTTCCTTCCTTCCTTCCTTCCTTCCTCCCTCCCTCCCTCCCGCCCTCCCTCCCTCCCTCCCTCCCTTCTTGGGATTGAACCCAGGGGCATTCTACCTCTGAGCTACAGCCCTAGCCCTATTTTATCTTTTATTTGGAAACAAGGTTTTACTAACTTGCCGAAGGTCTGGCTAAGTTGCTGAGGCTGGACTCAAATAGTGGCTTTTCCTGTCTCAGCCTCCCAGTACTGGGATTACAAGCTTGTGTCATCACACTGGGCTCTCCCCTTTCTTTCTTCTGTGTATATTCATGATGGAAAAAAAGCCCAGTCTTCTAGAAGGAGTTGTTTTTCTTATGTTTAAACATGATATGTTTAATATATGTAATGATCTGTATACTAATGGCTCTAGTACCCTGTTAGCCAGTTATTTATGGTCTGTGTTTGTTAAAGTTTAATTATAGGAAACATCTTTTCTCTGAGAGTAATCAAGATTCAAGTTCCACCAGTGAACAGTCTTGGACCTTTGGAAACCAAAAAAGGAAATCCCTAAAACCATATTCTAGTAGAAGAAAGTCGAGAGTCAGAAGTAGTTTAAGAAGTAAGTGTGCAAGCTAGGCATGGTGGCGCACGTTTGTAATCCCAGCATTTGGGAGGCTGAGACTGGAGGATCTGGGTTCAGCCTCAGCTACCTAGTGAAGCACTCCGCAACTTAGTGAGACCCTGTTTCAAAATAGGGCTGGAGGTATAACTCAGAGGTAGAATGCCCCTGAGTTCAATCCCCAGTACCACCAAAAAAAAAAAAAAAAAAAAAAGCAAGTGTGCTTGTCTCCTCTCAAGTCACTTCTCAGATAATTCGGCAGGTATTTATTTTTCAACCTAGGGGGTGGGTACCAAAGAATGTGATTGCGAGTCCCTCCTTCTTCGTCTATTAACGATTAGACTGGAAAGGTAAAATGCATATACACAAAACAGAGAAGAATATGGGATTCACCAATAATTGTTAAATAGAAGTTATCGATCAATGGAGTAGTTCAGACAGGAGGAGTTTTTGCATGAGCTGGGGTCTTCTTCATGGAAAAGGTGGGTAGGCTTACATTAACCCTTGGGGAAAAGAATAGGATTCAAAGAGCTGAGGCGGGGAAGCATTTAGTTGGGTAAAACCATCAGGATGAACCAAGGATGTGAAGGTGACATTCGGGGACAAGGCTGGGAGCTGGTCCACACTGGGCAGTGAGGACCCAGGATGAAAATCAGAAAAGGATCAGGGTGTGCATGAGCACGAGATGTTAGAAGTGAGAATTGCTCCTGGCATTGGCGTGGGTAATTGGGAGAAGGGGTAATAGATTTGGTGTCTCGTGGTTAAATGTACCCATTGTATGCTTTATTTTCTTTCACTTTTTAGTCTTGCCACTTCTCTCATTCAGTAGTGGCACTGAGGAAGATCAAGTAAGTAAATTTTATGGGGCTGCTGTGGGCTCTCAGGAGTTGAAATGCATTTTATTTCTTAAATCTTCCAGGAGTATGAGAATAACAGCCCGGTAGTTTGCCAATATGTCAACTGCTGCTAATAAAAACAGTGAGAAAGTGGGTCTGCTGGAGCAGACCTGCAATCCCAGCTATTCAGGAGGATGAGGCAGGAGGATTGGAAGTTTGAGGCCAGCCTGAGCTACTTTGTGAGATCCTGTCTCAAAATAAAAACTAAAAAGGGCTGGGGGTATAGCTCACAGATAGAGTGCTCCTGGGTTCAATTCCCAGTACTGCAAAAACAATAACACACAGCCCTGCAAGGACTTCTAAACATTTAGTATGAATCTTAGGTAAAAATTTAACTTCATCATTCCTTGAAGGGTCTGTATTATGAAGGATGCTAAAAATCTCAGCTATTCCGATTTCACACAAGTATATGCTTGCTTATTTATTTTTATAGTGCTGGGGATTCAACCCAGGAGTAGTCTACCTCCAAGTTACACCCTCAGGCCCCTCTCCTTTTTTTTTTTTAACCTATTGCTTTGAAACAGGATCTTGTTAAGTTACTGAGAGGCTCAATGAGTTGCTGAGGCTGGCTTTGAACCTGTGATCCTCCTGTCTGTTTCCCAAGTACTGGGATCACAAGTAAGTGCCACCACACCCCAGCTGCATTTGTTCTTTTAAATTTGCATTGCAAAGTAAACTTGGTTTAATTCTTCCTTTAGCATTCAGTTTGTTGACCTGTTACTTCTAAAGCATCCACTGGTTGAAATACCTTCAGGCTTATGTAAATATTGAATAGTCCCTTGAAGTTTTTTCATTTCCCTTCACTCATCCTTGTTTTATATCAGAGTTAAAATTTGAATACCAGTGTCCTCTGGACCAATTCAAAGCTAAATTCTTGCCTCTCATTACTGAATTACTTAGCAGTTTTTGTTCTTTTCAAAGGAGAGCTATATAGATGACAGAGTATATTAGTAAGTACATAAAGGTTCTCTGAGGGTGTCAGCACCCTGCCTGACTATGCAAAAGTCCAGTGTGCTCCAGGGGCCTCTACAGTAACTCCATCTGCTTTCTTCCTCAGCCAGGGGCACGTTGCCCTAAGTGAGTCTAAAAACACTCATGTTTTATAAGAATCGGAGGTAGGTAAACCTATGAACCAGAGAAATGGCCATCCTCCCAAAAGTAATCTACAAATTCAATGCAATACCCATGAAATTACCAAGGTCACTCCTCACAGACATAGAAAAATCAGTCCTTAAATTCATTTGGAACAACAAAAAGCCTAGGATAGCCAAAGTAGTTCTTAGTAACAAGAACCATGCAGGAGGTATCACAATACCTGACTTCAATCTTTACTACA
>PVLC010020617.1:0-28929 GCA_004027655.1 Graphiurus murinus | reverse complement strand
GAGATTCCATGGGAAATGGTGAAATGACAATGTTGAAACTTTTCAGCTATATTTCCAAATTAAAGTGCATTAATTTAAAAAATTCTTGTGTGTGTGTGTGTGTGTGTGTGTGTGTGTGTGTGTGTGTGTGTTTTACTGGGGATTAAATTCAGGCTTATTCTACCTCTGAGATACACTCCCAACCCTACTTTATTTTTTATTTAGAAGCAGTCTCACTAAATTGCTGAGGCTGGCTGCAAACCTGCAATCCCCCTGTCTCAGTCTTCCAAGTAGTGGAATTACTACTTGCCACCACACCCAGCTGAAAATTCTCTTTCTTGACAAGCTATATACTTTTATGATTGCAAGAATGTAACAGTAATCATCTTGTACACTGGCTATCCCCAAGTAACAATGGGTGTGGAAAAGGTACAACACTCCAGACATTTTTTGTTGTTGTTTACCTCCAGCAGAAACTGATAGAGCTTATTTCCTTGATAAGAGAACACTGATTTCATCTGGGGTGGTGTACTGGTTTCTTTTTGCTGCTGTAACAAATTGCCACTGACTTGGTGGCTTTAAAACAACCAATTTATTATCTTACTGTTCTGGAGATCAGAAGTCTGAAATCAGTTTCACTGAACTAAAGTTAGGGTATCAGCAGGTCTTCCTTCTGTAGCCTTAGGGAAAAATCTATTTCCTTGTCTTTTCCATCTATTAGAGGTCACCTATATTCAGCAGCTTATGATTCCTTCCTCTACCTTCAGAACTCATCATTCTAACCACTATTTCCATTGTCTTATTTCTTTCTTCTGCTTTTAACCCTCTTGCCCTTCTTTTAAATTTTTTTTTATACTGGGGATTTAACTCAGGGGTAGTCTACATCTAAGCTACACATGTAGATCTACATGTAGATCTACATGCAGATTCTCAATCTTGTGATTCCATCACTAAGCTTATCTTCTGGTTCTAGACCTAAATATAACAATGTATATTTTTACTTGGATGTTACCTGAAACTCAGAACATCCAAACTGAAACTCACCTTCCCCTGCCCCCACCCGGCTCCCATAAAAAAACACACTCTAAGATGGCCTCTTGGTCTCTGCCTCATGGTGTTCACACCTTTGTGTCATCCCCTCCTGCTGAGTATGGGAAATACCTGTGACTTGCTCCTAAGCAGTAGGATACCGCAAAAGTGGTGAGATGTCACTTCTGTGATTAATTATGCTTGTAAGATTCCATCTTGCCAGCAGACTCACTTTAGAGACGCTCCTTACTGCTTTAATAAAATCCGTAGTCATGTAAGGGAAGCCCATGTAGCAGGAGCTATGGCCTGCCTTTAGGGGCTGCATGTGGTATTCAAGGAGCTGAAGGCAGCCTGCTGTTGACCATCATGAAGCTGGGGTCCTCAGTCCTACTACGACGGCATGAATTCTATCAACTGTGGATAAGAAAATGACTTGCACAAGACTTTGAATGTAGCCTTGTGAGACTCTGAATGAAGGAGCCAGTTAAATCATGCTCAGACCCCTTACCCACAGAAATTGTGAGATAGTAAATGTGTTTTTGTGTGTGTGTGTGTGTGTGTGTGTGTGTGGTACTGAGGATTGAACTCAGGAGCGTTCTACCTTCGAGCTATATACCCAGCCCTATTTTTTATTCTTTATTTTTGAAACCGAGTCTCACTAAGTTGCAGAGTGCCTCACTAGGTAGCTGAGGCTGGCAGTGAACCCGGATCCTCAGGTCTCAGCCTCCCAAATGTTGGGATCACAAGGATGCGCCACCACGCCCGGCTTAAATATGTGGTTTTGATCTGTTACGATTTTGAAATTTGGTTATACTGCGATAGATATCTAATATGCCCCCCAAAACTCTTCATCTTTTCTTTCTCCTAAAATTGCTCCATATTCTGCTTGTTGATCAAGCCATACCAAGTTCTTCCCTGTCTTCATTCCTACATTCAACTAATCTCTGTACACCATCATTTTTGCCTCCTAGAGCTTCCTAATTGAGCAATCCCCAAACTATATGTTATGGACTGTAAGTGTGTATTCCACACACAAAAAATATTTTAGTGTCAAGTATGTAATACACAAATTTAGTGCTTCAGAATCATTTGCCTGGTTACTGCCATAGCCTTTTAATTAGTATCTTCATCTCTATTCTTTACTATCTCAAGTCCACTCTCACAGGACAACCAAATTTATTTCTAAATCACAAATATAACCATTTCATCCTCTAAGTAAATTCCTCCAGTGGCTTACTGGTAAATCCAGGCACCTTTAAAAAAAATTAGTCTTTCTCATAACTTTGATCCAACTACTGCCAACATCTACTTTCATTTCTCACCATTTCTGCTCAAATCACACTGGACGTTCAGTTCCCTACCTGCATCTTGCTTCTTCACTGCCAAACCACTTGCCCAGGCTGTTCCTCCTACCTTGAGTTTCCTTGCTGTCCTAGTCCACTGGATACTTTCTGTTCATCTTTTTCACTTACCTCTGACATCATTTCCCCAGGAGAACTCTCTCAGACATCACTATCTGGACCCCCATCCAAGTTAGATGCCTTTCCATGTGATCATTGAGATTCTAGGACTTTGTATTTCAGTCTCTCTTACAACACAGTGAGCTTCGATGAGACTATGTCTTATTAATTTGTTCTTTATACAGTTAACATAGTGTCTGTTATGATTGAATATGCTTTGTTCCTGCCAAAATTCATGTTGGAGTTAATATCCATTGTGAGAGTAGGAACTGTGGAGCATGGTGGCACACACCTGTAATCCCAGTACTTGGGAGGCCGAGACAGGAGGATTGCAGGTTCAAGGCTAGTGCACAGTAATTTAGTGAGATCCTGTTTCAAAATTTAAAAATCCAAAAGGGCTTGGGGTGTAGTTCAATTGTAGAATGTCCCTGGGTTCAATCACCAGTGCCACACATAAACATAAAAAGAAGGTAGAAACTTAATCAGACTGGTGTTTAGAGGTGAAGCCTTTGGCAGATGACTAAAATTAGATGAGGTAATCAGGTGGAACCCTATATTTGAATATTGGTGATTTTATAAGAGAAAGACAAGACCAGAATATACTGTGCTCCCTGTCTCTCACCATGTAATGCTTTGCACAACCTCAGGACTCTGCCAGAAAGAAGGCTATCACCAGATACGGTGCCTCGATCTTGGACCAGAACCACAAGTCAAAATGAATCTCTTTTCTTTATATATTACCCAGTCTTTGTTATCATGTTATTAGCAACAGGAAATGGGTTAATACAGTGTCTGGCCCAAGCAATAAATGGATGTTTGGTTAATGAATTAAATCAGCTCACACTTCTTAAATATATAGAAATTGGTAGAAAATGCAGTTACCAACTGCATGGGGAGAAGGCATAGACTCTTGGAACAAAATGTAAAATAAGAAAGTAACTTTCCTCTGCCCTCATCTCTAGGCTGAACTCCCATTTCTAAGGCATGTTTTTCAGAGGTGTTTCTACTCTGCAGAAAGAACTAGGGTATTAAACCTGGTCCTTTGAACTTGAATCTTGACTCAACACAGGTCTAATATCTCTGAAGCATTGATAAAAATACTAGAAGGTTGGGGATAGGGCACAATGTCCTCTCAGAGTTGCAATCAGTTTTGTGTATTGGAAGATGCTGAGAATTTAATGTAACTTTGATACAAGTTAATTTGAAAAAAATCACTAAAATATGAAGAACATCTAATTATGCAGAAGAAAACTAGAACCTATATACTGTCTTTTAGACAGTATAGATATTGGGGTTCTATGAAACTCAGTTTGGGTTTTTCTAAATCCTGAATTTGAGATAAGAATTTGGGTGTGGGTAATGTTTATTTAGGAGGCAGTGCCAAGAAACTGAAACAAAGAAATGAAGAAAGTGAAACAGAAGAGAGAAGAGCCAAAAGAGCACCTCACCGAGTTGTGGGAAACTGGAGTATGATTCCATTTTGAACTTTCTGAAGAACCATGTTTGTAGTATGGGCTGCAGAATTCTCACTAAGAATTAAAGGTGGGATGTTGACTCTCTAAGTTCCTTTTACCATTGGTTGAAGGTAGTCCCCAGAAGTGCTAATTACTATGCCGCCCCAAGCCCCTTCCCCACACTTTTGAGCTAAGCCTGCTTGGGCTGTGTGGCTTTCTATTGCTTCAGAGGAAGCTCTGAGGTAGAAAAGCAGAGAAATGTTGTCACCCACATTTGAGGTTGGGCACTGACACCGTGCTTGGAATTGTCCACAACAGCCATGCTGGATACAGGAGTATGGCTTGGGGGCATCCAAGTGTCTGCTTTGGGTTCTAAGAAGCTAAACTGAATTTATGACCATGCATTTTTCTGTAAGCTATAGCCAGAGCTGAATCTGCAGTCTCTGCCGGCTTTGGAGAAATATTTTCTGCAAGTACATTCCACTTAACTTATGCCTGAAGAATGTTGCTGCTTTTATTGAGAGGACTGTGTTCTCATTTAAGCAGTTTTCACAGACCAAGTCTTTGTGATCCTCAGAAATGCAGGAAGTGTGTGCAGACATTTTCATCTCGCACAGGAAGAGAGGTTATAAAAGGAACGAGCCTGGGTTTGGCCAAGCTCACCTTGGTCTGAATTGCTGCTGTCCAGAGCGTGTTATATCTTAAAATGTAACATAGAAATGTTAAAAAAAATTTTTTTGGTCTCTGCTGTTTGGAAGTGGAGCATTTAAAGTTGTAGTCCTACTGCTATTAGGCATTGCATCTCCTTTACTGGTAATGGATTCTGTGGTCTGATGTGCCAAAATAAGGAGGCTATCCAAGATTTATTGTGAAGAAAAAGGCTGTTTTCACTGTCATTCATCTTGGGAAGAGAAAGACCCTCAGTAGTGTGAGAAGAATTTTTTTTTGCCTTTCTGGCTTTGGTTTCAAGAATGTAATGAAGCTACCCATAAAGGCTGAAGGAAACTGGCCTCTCTGATGGAGAGACACATGGTAACAAGGCAGAAGAGTAGCTCTGTGAATGAGCCCTGGTTACCACACACAATTCTACCCCTGGTCTTTTTTTTTTTTTTTTTTTTTTTTTTTTTGCGGTACTGGGGATTGAACTCAGGGGCATTCTACCTCCAAGCTATACCCCCAGCCCTATTTTTTATTCTTTATTTTGAAACTGAGTCTCACTAAGTTGCGGAGTAACCCCTGGTCTTATAAAACATTATTTTCTTCTTCTTTTTACTTGGAAACAAGAATCCTAGCCTCATTGACCATACAATGTTTTTTGTGTGTACAGTACTGGGGATTGAACCTGGGGGTGTTCTACCTCTGAGCTACACATCCAGCCCTATTTTATTTTTTATTTTGAAATAGGGTCTTGCTAGGTTGTTGAGAGTCTCACTACATTGCCAAGGCTGTCCTTGAATCAGTGTTCCTCCTGCATTTCAGCTTCCCAAGTACTAGGATTACAGGTGTGTGTCACCATGCCTGGCAACCTTATAACTTCTTATATTAAATTTAGCAGAATAAGCTGGGCATGATGGCGCATGCTTGTAATCCCAGTACTTGGGTGGAGAATCGCAGGTTCGCAGCCAGCCTCAGCTACTTAATTAGGCCCTCTGCAACTTAGTGAGACCCTATTTCAAAATAAAGAATAAAAAAAATAGGGCTAGGGGTATAGCTCAGAGGTAGAATGCTCCTGGGTTCAGTCCCCAGTACCACACACAAAAATAAATAAATAAATTTAGCAGAATAAATATTGAGTCCACTTAGATTTCCCATCATCTGTAAACCTCTTCAAAGCAGGCCAGATTTCTTTTACCACAGGAATTCATTCACCTATTCTAGTAAAGATTCTTGAAATTCATGAGCATTAAATGTTCTTAGTAAACCTACCATGATACTGCCTTTTGCATGTTCTTAATCCCAAGAAGTCTAAGATTTTAGAATGAAATTATTACCAAATAGTGGTATAAGAATTATTAAGGCTTATTCCCTGAAATCTCAGTTAATTCTTTGCAGTCTCTAAAACTGTATACAAATAAAAAAAAAAAAAAAACTCTGGGCAATATGCAGCTAGCTGAGGATTCTGGAGTGAGAGGAAGCAGATGAATTGTGGAGAGGAGTCAACATTTGAAGAATGACATGCACTGGTGTGAATAATCCCCCCTCCTCATTATCTGCTGGTGCTGACTTAAGGGCAACTCTAGTTGTGTGTAAATGTACATCAGCATGAGAAGCTATAGCCCTGAGAGAAGTCCCATCTTTTTAGCCAGAGAGCTAGGAAGAGAGGGCCTCTGGAATTGTGGAAAATTTGAAAAGAATAAAAAAGAGAGCTAAGAGAAAGAGACCCTATTATTCTACATATGAATCAACCTGAGTCCCAGGCTCAAGTCCCAATCTATGCAAAGGACCGTAGCAAAGCTTTTGAAAACTGAACTGATGTTGGAAAGATTTCCCACAGAGGGTAATATAGAACTTGAGGTCTGAACCTAACTGGGTTAATTGTCAGTCAAAACAAAAAGTAACTAACATTCTCCAGAGGACTTTAACATACCCTGGAATCTCACCATAAAATGTTAAAAATTTCCAGGATATAATCCAAAATATTCAACATACAAAGAACTTGAAAAATGTGCCCAGTTCTTAAGGCAAAAGATAATCAACAGATGAAAAGTCTGAGATAACCCAGATCAGGAGCAAGATTTTTCTGTAAACAGGCAGATGGGAGGAATATTTTAGAATATGTGGGACATATGGTCTCTGTCACAGTGACTCTATTCAATTATTGTAGTACAAAAGTGTCACAGACAATATGTAAATAAATAATCATGGCCATGTTTCGATAAAATTATATTTATGGAAACCAAAATTTGAATTTCATATAATTTTTGTGTCACAAAATAGGAATTCTCTTTTGATTTCTCCCAAGTATTATAACT
The DNA here is from genome assembly GCA_004027655.1 of Graphiurus murinus. Taxonomy (NCBI): domain Eukaryota; kingdom Metazoa; phylum Chordata; class Mammalia; order Rodentia; family Gliridae; genus Graphiurus; species Graphiurus murinus. Next base: position 22,035 of record PVLC010020617.1, on the reverse strand, counting down.
GTGGAAACAATTCTTTGCTCATGAGCTATACAAAAACAGACAGAAGTTTGGATTTGGTTCATAGGCTTGCAAACTCCTAATGTAGATATTGAAAGTATCACAGAAAGACTCAAAATCAGCTATTATAACCAACTACATGAGGTAAAGGTAAAGACTCTTGAAATAAATGAAAGATAGTTCTCATTTGAGAAAGAGAAACTATCAAAAGTAACAAAATGGAAATTTTAAGACAGAAAATACCATATCTGAAATATATGTGAAGAAATTCAGAAAATCCTCCAATACTCTTAGGAATACACTACTCCAACCAAATACCCAACAGGATTAAGATGTACTCAATAATTCTAGATTATAAGGAATGAAGCAAGTTGTTTCTGAAACAGAATTAAGCTTTGAAAGCAGTATCTCAGACCTAAAAATTCTAGTTAATAGATTTAGTTTTTTATTCTTCTGTGAGCTGAGGAAAGGTTTGAAGAAATGGATCATCAACTAGAAAATACCTAGAAGATAAAAACATTGTTGTCATTTTCTTTTATTATTTGTTTCTTCTATTTTCATTAATTTTTAGTTGTAAAATACATCGGTATAAAATTTTCCCCCCCAAATACAAAAGTATAAAATGGAAAGAGGTTATTCCTTCTCCCAACTCCAATTCTTAGAGATACTGTTAATAGTTTATGTATCTATCTCTTTACTTTGTGTGTAAACCAGTACATGTACTCAAATATTTTTCTTTTAAATGAAAATATATATAATATATATATAATATATTGCACTTCAGAGACAAAGGAATGAATGACACAAGTGGCATGAGCATCAGCATGTTTGCATTAGTCCCTCTTGTCCCCAGGTACCAGAGGGCTATCACATATTTGCCCAGATGACTAATTGTGCCTGTAGCAGATAGTGTTTCAGAAAGGGATCCCTGAGCTTAGAGAATCCAATCCTTTAATAATTGATGGAGCTGAGCATGATGGTGCATGACTGTAATTCTAGTACTTGGGAGACTGAGACAGGAGGATTGCAGGTTCAAGATCAGTTTTGTCAACCTAGCAAGACCCTGTTTCAAAATAATGAAAAAATAAAGTAGGGCTGGGGGTGTAGCTCAGAGGTGGAATATCCCTGGGTTAAATCCCTAGTACCACAAAAAATTTTAATAATTGATGGAAAGTTTACCCTTCCTTTGCTTTCCAAATTTGTTTCCTATATGAACATTCTTAAAATCATTGTTCAGAATAAAGGGCATTCAGTTCCTTTCCTCACAAGTCATATAGAAATGGGGGAGGATTTATAAAAAAATTGTCTTTTAATGGTATGTATTATTTATATTTTACAAATAGAAACTAAATCACAGAGAGTTTAGGTAACTTAACTTGCTCACGATCATATAGCAACTGAGTCAGGTATATTTGTTAATTTTTCCAGGATGAATAAAGATTTCTGTATAAGAGTTTTTAATACTGCAACTGTAGAATAATGATTAACTTGGTTTTTATTTAATTTTTATTGGTGCATTGTAATCATACATCTTTGTTAGATACAAGCTGATAAAGGCATACATGTACACATTTTTCATTTAATCCTTCCTCGATTCCTGCCCCACTCCCTGCCCTCCCTCCTTCTCAGGTTCAGTTTAGTGATTGACTTTGATATGTTTGTGAAAGTACATCATGTGCATTTGGATGTTCCCTCCCTACCCCATCACCTTCAGTTAAGTCACCTTCTTTGCTCATCTAAGGTTTCTCTTTCTTCGTCTAGAGTCCCTCTTTCTCACTTTCTCCCTAGCTTCCGCATATTAGGGAGAGCATATGATTTTTTACTTTTTGTGGCTGACTAATCTCACTTAGCATAATGTTTTCCAATTGCATCCATTTCCCTGTAAATGACATGATTTTGTTCTTCTTTATGTTGGTTTTTATTATTATATAAAACAGTATTATTTTTTAATTTATTAAGCTGTTAAGTTTACATAAGAAAAAAATGTATCTTGGTAGCACTGTAGCTAGAAAAAATGTTTTCCATGAACTGTTATTTTAAGAAGCCAGGATGCTTTCCAGGAAGAAAGTGTATGGGAGTTGAAAGTAAAACCAACCATGCTGTCAAAAGTTTTAAGAGAAAATATGCACTTCAGAGGAATGTAAAAATTGGATTTTATGGTCAATTTGATTGATTAACTCCCTTGGTGGGTTTTCTGTACTGATCGTCATGGGAAAGCAACAAAGAAAGCAATATGAATATGGATTTTCCTGTTTGTTGAAGGCAAGAGGAGAAACAACTCTACTTTATAATAAAACCCTATTAAAGAATTTTTATAAAAATTTACCTTATTTAATAATTCTCACCCAGATATCCAACTTGACTTTAGTCAAGTTTAGTGAAATAAACTTAATATCTGTATTCTATAGAGGTAGTTGCTACTATTGTGACAATAGGGCCCATCTGTATCAAAATAGAATTAAGAGCTACAAAAGAATCAGAGTACCTTTATAATAAAGGAATAGACCCTGAAAAAAATAAGTTTTTATTTGTGTGTGTGTGTATGTGTGTGTATGTGTGTGTTACTGGGGATTGAACCCAGGGACAAGGATGTTCTACCTCTGAACTACACTCCCAGCCCTATTTTATTTTTGTAATAGGGATCTCACTAAGTTGAAGAGGGCCTTATGTTGCTGAGGCTATATTCAAACCTACGATACTGTCTCAGCCTCCTAAATACTGGGATTACAGGCATGTGCCACCATACCCAGCTGAGAAACAAGATTTATAAACTAATTTAGAATTCAATATCAAGGAGGAAGATGGTATTTTGATTTCTACTTCTTTTCACCCACTTGAAATTTGTCACATCTCTGATGAAACACATTCTTGTAATATTGACCCATAGCCCTAGGTCTTTTGAAGGCCTGGGCTATCTTTGATTAGTATGATGAGGACCATTCTTTTTTTTTTTTTTTTTTTTTTTTTTAAATTTTTTTTTTTTTTTTTTTTTTTTTTTTTAGAAATACTTTTCTGATTGCATTCTTTGTATTTAACTTATAAAATCAGTTATTTAAGATATGCGTGAATGTACAAATATTTTTCCATGTGTTTTTAAGACAGACATGATTTTTTCCCCAAAATCCACAGAAGGATACTGTCATACCCCTTTTTTCCTTCCATAAATAAAATTATTCTATTCTAATCATCTGATTTATGGGCTCATGGAATTCAAGGACATATTACACATTAGTTCAACTTCTCAAAAATCAATGTAACTCACCATATTCCAGACTAAAAAAGAAAAAGCACACTACCTCAATAGCAAATTTAAATGCTTTCACAATAAAAATGCTCAGTAAACTAGGAACAGGAGGAAATTGTCTTAACCTGATAAAGGACAACTATAAAAACCCTGCACCTGACATCATACTTGATGGAAACAAGGCAAGATGTGATCTTTTCACCACTGCTTTCCAACATCATAGTTAAGGTCTCCAGCTAGTGTAACAAGGTGAGAAAAACAGTCATTCAGATTAGAAGGGGGGAGGACACCTCTATTTTCAGATGACAGGACTGTTTATTTAAAAAATCCCCCAAAATATACAAATGGAAGTTCTTAAAATTTTTAAGGAAGCTTAGCAAGGTCACAGGATAAGCCATCAAAATATAATAGTCAATTGTATTTCTATATACAAGCAAATAATTAAATTTGAAATTTAACAAAAACTATAAAAATGATATAAATATAAGAAAAAATATATAGGCTCTCTATGTGGAAAACTGTAAAACACTAATTAAAGAAACCAAATAAGGCCTAAGTAAGTGGAGATATATATCATGTTCATGGATTGAAAGATTCAATAATGTTAAGATTAAATTTCTCTCCAATGGAATTTTGGAAAACAAAATTCTAGCAGAATTTTTGTAGTTAACAATAAGCTGAGTCTAAAATTTCTGAGAGAAGGAAAAAAAACTAGCACATCCAAAACAAATTTTAAGAAGGACAAAGCTGGAGAACTATATAGTTGGCCCTCTCTATTTGTGGGTACCACATCTGTGGGTTCAACCAAACACCTCTGGAAAATATTCAGAAAGAAATTTGCATCTGGACTAACCATGTACAGACTTTTTTCCTTGGTATTATTCCCTAAACGATGCAGTATAACAACTATTTACACTGCATTTGGTATTATAAGTTATCTAGAGATGATTTTTTTGTAGTATTGGGAATCGAATGCAGGGGCATTCTACCTCTGAGTTATACTCCCAGCCCCATTTTATTTTGAAACAGGGTCTTGCTAGGTTGATGAGAGACTCACTACTTGCTGAGTCTGTCCTCGAACCTATGATTCTCTTGTTTCAGCCTCCCAAGTACTGGATTACAGGCATGTGCTACCACGCTCAATTTAGAAATGATCTAATATATATGGGAAGCTGGGTGTGGTGGTGTACTCGGAAGTAGAATGCTCCTGGGTTCAATCCTCTGTACCACAAAAGACAAATAAAGTATGTGGGAGAGCTATGAGCAGTAGTGCACACCTGTAATTTCAGTACTTGGGAGGCTGAGACAGGAGGATGGCAGGTTCAAGGACAGCCTCATCAGTAGTGAGACTCTCAGCAACCAACTGAGACTCTGTTTCAAATTTTTTTTTTTTTTTTTTCGGTACTGGGGATTGAACTCAGGGGCATTCTACCTCCGAGCTATACCCCCAGCCCTACTTTTTATTCTTTATTTTGAAACCAAGTCTCACTAAGTTGCGGAGTGCCTCACTAGATAGCTGAGGCTAGCTGGGAACCTGGATCCTCTGGTCTCAGCCTCCCGAATGCTGGGATTACAAGCGTGCGCCACCACACCCGGCTCTGTTTCAAATTTTAAAAAATTAAATAAATAAAAGGCGGGGGTGTGGCTCAGAGGTAGAAAGCCCCTGGGTTTAATCCCCAGAAACACAGCGCGCGCGCACACACATGCGCGCACACACACACGCGCACACACATACACACACACACACACACACACACACACACAGTGTATGGTGGGGGGATGAGGGCAGGTTATATGTAAATGCTATACCATTTTACATAAAGGACCTCTGAACCCTCAGATATCAGTATTTGTGGAGGTCCTGGATCCAATCACCCATGGATACTGTGGTATAAATGTATTTCCCTATTTCAAGAATTACTATAAATTACAGTAACCAGAGAAAGTCTAGCACAAGCAGAGAGGTAGACATATACAACAATGGATCAGAAGAAATTGCCCAGAAATAGACTCATACAACTATGTTCCACTGACTTTTAAAATAGTATAAAAGCAATTAAATAAAGAAAGGATAATCTTTTCAACAATATTTCTGGAATCCTTGGATATCCATAATCAAAACAAAAAAATCCCCACCACCTATATTTTATATCTTATGTTAAAATTAAATGGATCATAGACTTAGATGAAAGAAATCAATATAAATATGTATGAATATTCATGGGCTGTCATATACATGTATTTCCTATCTCTATCTCCTGAGAAAAATGAGAAACAGTTATAGCCTAGCATTCAGATTTTAGTTACTAAATACCACTCTTTAATTAAAAAAGAAAAGGCTGAAGGATACTTGCAGAAGTAACTGAATCTAGAGTTAAGCAGGGAAAATATAAGAGGAGCCTGGAACACCTTGCAATGAAAGAAGGAAAGTGCTTTTACAAAGAAAGAATGTTGAAGGGACACAGCAGCCCCTAAGGGACTTTGAACCGCCAAAGCTGGAGCAATTTAAACAATAAAATAAATAATGACAGTATCAAATTACAATTCAATGAACATATATCTTCAAGTCTGTACTGATATAAACAACTGAACAAATAAATGGAGAAGGAGTAACTTTTTCCTACAGAATAATTCCAATTAATAAATGTAGTAAAAAGTAGAGAAAACAGAAAATCACCATTCATAATAACTGCTGATACAGCCGGGCGTGGTGGCGCACGCTTGTAATCCCAGCATTTGGGAGGCTGAGACCAGAGGATCCAGGTTCGAGGCCAGCCTCAGCTACCTAGTGAGGCACTCCACAACTTAGCGAGACCCGGTTTCAAAAATAAAGAATAAAAAAATAGGTCTGGGGGTGCAGCTCGGAGGTAGAATGCCCCTGAGTTCAATCCCCAGTGCCGCAAAAAAAAAAACACAAAAAACAAAAAACAAACAAACAAAAAAACTGCTGATGGCACGATACACCAGCTAAAATTAGTAGGTGAAAGTTTAAGAAGAAACAGGATACTTGCGTAGCTTTCAAAGTATCTCTCCCCAAATATTTATTAGTCACACAGAGGAAAACAGTAATATTATATTGGAGAAACATTATGAAAATGTATGAACTAAATTATGTATCCCGGGCATATTATGTACCAAGGATGGTACCAATATCATTTCTGTGGTAATTTTTTCCTAAATGCATTACCTCAATCTAATCATGAGAAATTATGACAAACCAAGGTTTAGGTACATCTTACAAAATAACTGACCAGTCCCAGGGTCATAAAAGACAAACAGCAACAACAATAAAAAATGACTGAAGGAAAGATAGGACAAGTAAATGCAACATAGGATTTTGGATTGTATCCCAGAATAGACAAAGGACTCCAGTGGACTAACTGGAGAAATCTGAAAGTGTGTTGTTTAGTTAACTGTTTTGTATCAGTATTAGTTGCTTAGTTTTGATAACTGTACTATAAGTATGTAAGATGTTAACAGTGAAAGCTGGGGGAAGGCTATACAGGAACTCTGTGCTATTTTTGCTGCTCTTCTATAAATCTAAAATTAGCTCATAATAAAAAGTTTGTGCTGGGCATGGTGGCTCATGTTTGTAATCACAGTATTTGGGAGGCTAAGACAGGAGGATCACAGGTTCACGGCCAGCCTCAGCAACTTAGTGAGGCATTCCACAACTTAGTAAGACTCTGTTTCCAAATAAAGAATAAGATAGGGCTTGGGGTGTAGCTCAGAGATAGAGTGCCCCTGGGTTCAGTCCCCAGTAACTAACTAACTAACTAACTAACTAACTAATTAACTCTCTCTCTCTCTCTCTTTCTTTCTCTCTCTCTCTCTCTTTCTCTCTCTCTCTCTCACACACACACATACACACACACACACACACACACAGAGTTTGTAAAGATTGTTTTGAATGAAAACTTATATGCTACACTACCTACATAGGTAATGAAAAATGCCATGGCTGAGTCCTTGTCTATTCTCCCCATACTTATTTATATAACAACATTCCTATCCCCCCTGTTGTTATACAATATCTTGTTTCTTCCACTTAAAATACATCATACAGATTTTTCTTATTTTCTTTTCCAAATTTTTATCATGAAAACTTGTAAGAATTATATAGTAAACACTTGTATACCACCAGCTAGATTCCCTTATTTTCTTTTATGAATATGATATTCTATTACATGGAGGTGTCTTTTTCTGGTCTACAAAAAAAAAAAAAAGAATATATAGCCAAGAGAGTGAACCATAGCTTCTCTTAGTAGACGTATTCAAAAATCTATTCATTCAGTCCCTATGTGTGTCAGTGCTTTCCTCCTCCTCGTCTTCCTTCTTTTCTTTTGTGAGTACTGGGGATTGAACCCAGAAGTGCTATACCACTGAGCTATGTCCAAAGCTATTTAATTTTAATCTTGTTATTTTGAGACAGAGTTCGCTAAATTGCCCAGGCTGGCCTTGAACTTGATATTCTCTTGATTCAGCCTCCAGAAAAGTTAGGATTATAGGTGTGTCTCACTGTGTCCATCCATGTGCCAAGCATTATATTTGATGTTGCAAAACAAAAATAACAATTTTCTGCCCACAGTTTACAGCCTATTTAAGGGGAGCCAAGATACACTGACAATTATGAAGTGCTTTGGGAGACAAGAAGACAACTTCACAGAAGAGGATGTTGGCTGATTTCACTGACTGGTAAGAGGCAGGGCATGCCTGGCAAAGTGAGCAGTGTCTGCAAGCACAAAGCCATGCTATGTCAGAGGCTTAAGTTCAGGGTCCCAGGAGAGGAGGTGCAGAGGAAGTTGGTGGATTAAACTGAAACCACTAGCAGTTTGATCTTCATCCTGTTCAATGGAAAGCTATTACTTAAATGAGGGAAACTATTAGATGGTTTTAAGCAAGGACTGAGATCATCAGATATTTTAAAAATACCATTTTAGTAGCTATATGAAGGATGCATTGGAAAAGGTGAAAGGAAAACAGATAATTGTAGTATTGTAGTAAAAGAGGATGTGATCCTCACGAAATCTCCAGGGCTTCTATGAGTGAAGTTATCTTATTTCATGGAGGTCAACATATTTGAAAACTATCAACTGAAATCAAGAGGACAATCAGGAGGTAAAAAAATAAGTATACAAATAAGTAAAAATAAAATCAGACTTTGAGTATAATCTGTTCTGAGGTATCCTGAACCTGATTCTCTGGATGAATCTATTTTATTGAAAACTTCAGATTATTTTCTCAAACTTTGTAATTGTTTCATTTAAGTTCCTACAAGGTTTGCCAGATGGTGGATAGAGAAAAAGAAATGAAAAATACTGAATTGAATCAATCGGGCTCCCTGACTGTGACTTAATACGGCGATCTGAGGTGAAAACTTCCATTACATTGAAGCCTGAGGATTATCTGTGGAGTGCACACGTGTCCCTCATCCTTTAGTTCCACAAATATATCAGAGGTTATTGTGAGAGAAAGAATACATTCTGAAAAATAATTGTTTTTTTGCACCGACGCTTTAAGATACATTTGCACTTTTCATATTGAAAGCTTAATTTGTTCCCTTCACCTGAATTATGTTTGTGATGCTCATTTCTCTTTCACTGGATGAGATCAGTTTGATGAATATGCCTTAACAGCTGTGGCTTGATGGGTATTCTCTCTAGCTCGTGAGGCTAGGCGCGGCTTTCAGAATAATCAGAACAGTCAGATTAATTTAGCCAGGCACCTGCTAAGTAAATGAGGACTCATCTCAGATCTGACTGCGTTTATTAGAGGGTGGAAGCGATTCTCTGCTGCGCGGGGAAGGAAAAGCCAGGAGAGCCCTACTTGTCCTGGTGGTAACAAGTGTTCGCTGTGTTGTCTTTTCACTACAGAAGGCTATTCATTAAGTCCAAATCCATCCTCTGAAAGCGAAATTCAGAAACCTCCGAAGTTTTACTACTTTTAACGCTTTGTTGTTAGCTACTTAGACTCAGATTTAGAAACTTACCTGTCGACAAGGCAAGAAATAATCTATGCCAAAAAGACAAACAACAGAAGGTTCGATATGGTTTTCTCTCCACCTGGCCATCACGAGCGAAGACGATCAGGGGTTTGGTTTTTTCCTTCAATAAGAAGTAAGTTCGACCTCTTTTTACCATTTTATTATCATCATTAACAACATGTAATTTTTCTAATCGTCCAGAAGTGGATACTTTAGTCCTCCTACAACTAAAAACATTTTCTAATCTTGGGCTCCCGCCTGTTGCAGGGCACCTGTTTGCCAAAGTTAGCGAGCGCGGGGAAGCGCCTAGGACACACCTGGCCCTCCGCGAGGCCGGAAGGCGGGAACTACCTATCCCGGCATGCCCCGCTCGCGAGCACAATGGAGCCCGTCGTCACGCGGCTGCGCGTTCCCGGCGCGCCGGCGGGAGTCCGGCCTGGGTCCCGCCCCGGGCGGAGGGCCCCGCTGGGCCGGGAAAACTGCGCTTCCCGGCATGCCCTGCCCGGCGTGCGCCTGCGTACGGGAGCTGCCTCGCCGGGAAGCGCGTTGGTTTAAAGCACTGTCTTAGTTCCAAGGAAACCGGCCCGCTTGCTGCGGGACAGAGCCACGGGCGGACCGATGGACTGTGAGGTGAGGCTGCCGGGCGCTGGAGGGAGACCCGAGGTGCGAGGCCCGCCCGCGGGGGAGACCTAAGGACTCCGGCCAGGCCACCGGCACTTCTCCGTGTCTCCAACTCTCCTCCCAGGAGAGTCCAGTCCTGCTCCCTGGACCCCAGAGCACCAGTTTATAGCGTTTCTGCATTGGCTGACGGTGAACATCTTTTAGCCGCTCAGTGTGCATTGGCCACACTTCAGCTGAAGGAGGGAGATTGGCCATCGAGGCCTCTAGATAAGTTTACTTCCACCTTTATGCGTTAGGTTGATGTTGATGTTTGCCACTAGGTATCCTCCCAGGCCCGCTTACAAGAATATAGGTGTCAGTAATTTTTATTTGCTCATTGCTCTTTTCCCAGTACCTTTGTCCAGAACTTGTGCTAGGACAAAATAGACATTCTTTTTATTTTTTTTTAATTGAATTATCCTCCTGTTTGCCAACCACAATGTCCCAGGCACGTTGCTAGTCTCTAAAGAGGAGAAAGAGCTAAGAATCTAATTCTGCTTTGGAGTTGCTCACAGTAGTATGTCTTGAACACCCACACTCATCACGTACCTGGTTCATTTTATCTCTTAGTGCCAGATTAGGACCTTTTAACCCTTTGTGTTTGTAATTCAGTTTTATGGCATTATATGCCATGCATATATTAACAATTTCAGAATTCTTATTTTCAGTCCACACCTCTCCTCTGAACTCCAGATCCACAAATTCAATCCGTGTTGAGTAACCCCCCAAATTGATTTTGGGGGTACTGGGGATTGCACCCAGGGGAATTCTACTGCCCAGCTACACCCCTAGACCTATTTTTTTTGCAGCAGGATCCTATCAAGTTGCTGAGAGTCTTGCTAAATTGCTGAGGTTGTCCTTGAACCTGTGATCCTCCTGTCTCAGCCTCCCAAGTACGGGGATTACAGGAATGCATCACCATGCCTGGCTCTAAAACTGATTCTTAATAGTCTTCTATTGTCTCAATGGTAATACCATCCTTCCAGTTGCTTAGGCCAAAAACCTTGGAGTAAATGTAACTTTTTTTTCTCTCTCATACTCATATCTAATTCATTAGCAAAACCTACTTTTAAAATATGTCTGGCTAGGCGTGGTGGCGCACGCTTGTAATCCCAGCATTTGGGAAGCTGAGACCAGAGGATCTGGGTTCGAGGCCAGCCTCAGCTACCTAGTGAGGCCCTCCGCAATTTAGTGAGACCCGGTTTCAAAATAAAGAATGAAAAATAGGACTGGGGGTGTAGCTCGGAGGTAAAATGCCTCTGGGTTCAATCCCCAGTACTGCAATAAATAAATAAATAAATAAAATAAAATATGTCTGGACTTTGACCACTTGTTTACCATTTTACTGTTATCACACTGGTTCTAGGTGGCAGCATCTCCTGTCTAATTTATTAAGCAGCCTCCAGACCAATCTTCTTATTTTTTTTCCTTTTCCCTTCTACCAGTTAATGGAGACTGTTGTCATCTGGGCCAGATGAGGGAGTGGTTAACAGTGATCCAGTTAAAAGATAAATTAGGTCATAGCAACCCTCAGCTCTAAGCTGTTTAGTGGTTCTGAGTCATTGAGAGTAAAAGCCAAACCTTTATAATGGTGTTCAAGGCTTTGTGTTATCTGATCCCATTATTATCCTCTGATCTCATCTCTCACTATTCTGTCCTTCACTGATTCCTCTCAGCCAAACTAACCTCATTTCTAACTTAGGTCCTTTATAGTTAGTGTTTGCTCTTTTTGCACCTTTCTTTCTGTCACAGGTCTTTGCTCAGATATCTCAGTGAGGGGCTTTCTTTGACTACTCTTTTTTAAAATTGAAGTCTGCACTGCAGAGCACCAGATGCATTCACTGAATCCCAAATCCTTATCTCAAACTTCCTTCCACACCTTCCTAAATACTCAGGGACTCTCCCTGCTGACTATTAAGGCTGTCCTTCTCCCTGCTACTGGAGCCTCAATCCCATGCTCTTTGTTATTTTTCTCCATCATACTTACCACCAGTGAACAACCTGTTTTCCTTAATGTCTGTCTTGTTCAACTGGAATAAAACCTCACACAGGGCAGGGAGTTTTGTCTGTTTTGTTCACCGTACTGCCCAGTGCCTATAACAGTATCTGGCTTATGTTAAACAATCAGGAAAGCTTGTTATATGTTTGAGTGAATGAAGATAGTTACTGACTGAACTATTTTTCAGTGGTTGTGATAAACAACATTAAGTCTCTCCTCTTTTGGAACCAACAGCATATGCTTGTAGCAATTTCCAGGTGTAGCAATGGAGCCTAAGTCCACAGGAGCAAGTGTTCTTTTTCAAAGTCATTTTACCAATATATCACTTATGACATTTGTCTTTTTCATGCCATGCTTTCCATGAGGTTACCTGCTATCTCGGTCAGCATTTTCATTGCTGCAGTCAAAAACAACTGAGCACACAGTTGAGAGGAAGGAAGATTTATTTGCTCATAGTTCTGGAGATTTCAGAGGTTCAGTCCCTGTCCGGATGGGTCTGTAGAGCTCAGGACATGGTGGTAGGAAGCAGAGAGAGGGATGAGCAGTTTCTCTCACATCATAAAGACTAAAAGCAAGAGAGCAAGCAAGAGGATTCAAAGACACAAGCATAATCCCTAAGTCCATACCACCACTGACCCACCTCCTCCAGCCACAGCCACCTGCCTAGGTTATCATCCAGTAATGGAGTACAGGCAGGGGTAGATGTAACTGTGGTGAAAATGAGAATCTTTCTGGGACTTTAAGCTTGAACTCAATAGATGTGTTCACTGAACTTCAAGTCCTTATTTCACACTTCTTTTGACAGTCTTCCAGGACTGCTTACAGTAAGGCTGTCCTTCTGTAGCTACTCAGCAGTCACTGCCCCCTCCCTTGCTTCCAAGGGCTCTCTTGACCTTGACATTGCTTGGCTTTCCCATGGTGGGATGAATGGGGATGGAAAGACTGTTGAGTGTGGGCGTGCAGATAATGGACTTAGCTAAGCCTGAGACCTGTTTTAAATAAATTTCTGAAGGCTAGATTAGCTTGTTTGATTTTTGAGCCAACAGCTTCCTTATGACATGAACAAGATCCTCCCTGATTGACTAAAAGGATATTCAAGAACAACATCCTGTTAAGTCATTCAAAAGCCTGCCCATAGTCAGTCAGTGTTTCAGTCACCTGATCTTCCTGTCCTATTTTTTTTTTTAGTACCGGGGATTAAATACAGGGAAGTTCAATCTCTGAACTATACTCTAGCTCTTTTTATTTTGAAACAGGGTATCAGTAAGTTGCTGAGGCTGACCTCAAACCTATGATCCTTCTGTCTCAGCCTTCTAACAAGGCTGTCTGGGTCTAACAAGTTGCCACAGAAATTGTCCTCCTTTCTTACCTCCTGCACTGCTTGTTCTTTACTTCTTCCTTCTAGATTACAAGAGTATGCCACTATGCCTGGCTTGATCTCTCCTTCCTTAGGCTGAATTTTCTATTAACTTTTTCCCCTTAAAAAGCTGGTAGTCTAATTGGTTCTTCTTTTTTGTTCAAGAGTATTGTTTTCGAGAAGCCTAAGAAGCTCTAGTGTTGAAACAAGTTTGGATGGGATGGAGTGTTGATACAAATCAAATTCCTACTCCAATTGGTAGACTCTTTTTTAAGTAAATGAAGTTTAATTTTGAATTGTTTTGTTTTTTTTTTTAATGATTGAATGTATATACTCTCTATAAAGTAATTGTAAGCATTTTATACAGATCATAGGTATCTTTGGTGAATATTAACAAAACTAGACATCTCAGTAATTACCTGAAAAAATTGTAGGTGATAATCTGCATTCTATTAAAAATATGTGGGGAAAAATTCCTATTTAATTTTCTATATTTTTCCAAAGGAATACTTTTGCAATATTTGTATTAGTATTATGTGCTTGGCTTCTGATATTATAAATGAATATAGGCAGTTCTTTATATTACAGCCAGCTCTCTGGGTCTAACAAGTTGCCACAGAAATTGTCCCCTTTCTTACCTCCTACACTGCTTGTTCCTTCTTCCTTCTATTTTTTTCTACCAACTATTGCCTGAGACTACCATGTTTCAGAAGAAAGTGAGTAAAGCGTGTGTGCACAAGTAAACACACACATGCATACATGTTTATTTTCCTCACATAAGCAGTTTGGAGATTACTGATTTTGCCAAAATATCAGGTCAATCTGAGCTTCTCTGGACATTTCCTTGTGTTTCTCAGACACTGGTGATCCCTGGCTCTTTGTTTATGTTTAAAGTGTGAGGCACTTCATGGCAGACTGAAGGACAGCTATCACAACTCTGGGCATCATAAGGAGGAAGGAGAGGACAGGTTCCATCATTTCTGTCCTTTAAAAAAAAATATCTCCCCAGAAGCCTTTTAACTTCTGCCTAAAATCTCATTGGCTAGGGTGCATCACTTAGATGTGCCTCCTGAAAGGGAGGCTGGACAAGTGATCTTTTCAACTTCATTTGGAGAGAGGACAATAGAGTCCCCATAAGCCCTATTAGCCACATATTCCTGTGTTTTCTTCTCCACCCTAGGCCTGGTTTATTTCTAGGTCAGCAGTACCTGCACAGCAGGAGACGTAAAATAGAATAGAGGGTAAATCCATGCTGCATTTCTCCATTGTTACCCCTCCGTTTTCTTCCCACTCAACACAATTAGTGGCTCCCTCAACTTCGGCCTTGGTTTTTAGCAATAGAACCAGCCCTAGGCGTTTGCTCAGAAGCTTTTCCTTCTTTTACCCAAGGAATACTATACTGACTCATGTAGTAACATGACAAGTCTCCACATCTGGCATTTTTTCAGAAATGTAGATGAGCTTTACTTCAAATTTTTGTGTGTCCATAGACATCATTACTATCTATAAATGTCTTTGTCTTTTCTTTCAGGAACAAATTGAAACCACAAAAGGGAATGAGTAGATTGGAGCTTCCTTATCCTATATCGTTAATCTGATTGTTAGCAAATCTCTTAATGCAAGAAGCTTATGTCAGAAGTACATTCTGCTTCATAAAGGAGTGTAATGAGAATTTTGATCAGAAGCACCATATTAAGAGTAAAAAGAGAAAAGTAAAAAGGCTGTTTTCTGGGACCTGTGGGAAGAAGATAAAAGGTCTTTGTTTCCTGTTGCTATAACTGAATACCACAGATAGGTAATTTATAAAGAAGAGAGGTTTATTTAGCTCACAGTTCTGGAGGCTGGAGAGTCTAAAGGCATGGTGTTGGCATCTGGTGAGGCCTTTTTGCTGCCTCCAACCATGGTGGAGGGCACCACATGGTGAGACAGAGCATGCATGTTAGCTTGCGTCACTCTTCTCTTATACAATCATGGATGCCTCACAGGGGACATGATAGGACTATCCTCATCACCACATCTAATCTTAATTACCTGATAAAAGCCCACCTCCAAATAGCATTATCACATGAATTTTAGGTTTAAGTATCCAACATATGAACTTTAGAGGTCACATTCAAATAATAACAAAGGTGATTGGCGAAGCTCTTTCAAGCTGAAGAAATGTCCTCAGTGGGTGTGCCATTGTTATTTTGGTAAGAAACTCAGACTTTCCATAGCACTCCCCACCACTCTGTGCTTTTGTCCCCTTAAATCCTGCCATCAGCCTTCCCAATTTAAGAATTCTTGCCCTGGGTCCTGGGGACCACCTTCAGTGACTTGGACATGAGATGGTCCCCACTTTCACTGCCTGGGAAGTAAGGGGAAAGGAGATAACTGATTGCACAGCAAGTGGACAGAAAGGTGATTTCTAGATATCCCAAGCTGGACATTCATAAATACATTCCACTGGAACTTTGTTGCTAGAGGTAGTTGAGGTTTACAGCTTGATTAATATAGAAAGTCTGCACAAAATGGAGTTGTAGGGAAAGGTCCTTAAAGCTTCCCCAATCACCTTTTCATTTAACTCATGTGACTCTTTCATATGTATTAGGGACATATACAAGCTAGTTTTGCTTCTGTCACTAATATGCTGAAATAGTCTCACTGTTCCCTGTTCTTTTTATTACTTAGCTTCATGATTTTATTTGGTATGTGTAACTTAGAAATAGCTGATAAATTAAGATTTTTAAGGAAGGAAATCATAGTAAATGTAGAAAAAATTCAGATTAACTTCATTTTAGATATATTTTTTTCTCTTTTAATTGGCACAGTTGTCTATATTTATGGGGCATATGTGACAATTTGAAACCAGTGGAGAATGCATAATGATCAAATCGGGGCAATTAGCATTTCCTCAAACAGTTATCATTTCTTTGTGTTGGGAACCTTCAAAGTCCTGTCTTCTAGTTCTTGTAAAATATATAACAAATTGACAGGTGCAGTGGCATATGCCTTCCCTTCTTTTCTTCTTCTGATATACACATAATCAAATTATTGTTTGCTTAATGTTGTCATAAGTCTCAGAGACTTTTTTCATCTTTCTCTCTTTTTTTTCTTCTTTATTTCCAATTGGGTTATTTTGAAAAACCTGTCTTCAAACTCAGAAATTAATTCTTCTGCTTTATTTTTAAATTTTATTTATTGAGTTCTTGAGCTCCAAAATTTCTCTTTGAGTCTTTTTTTATCATCTTTGTCTCTGTCAAATTTCTCACTCACATCATGATTTTTCTAATTTTTTTAATTGTCTGTATTGTACACTGAGTTTCCTTAAAATCATTATTTGAATTTTTCAAGCAAATTGATTTATTTTTCTTTAGCATCTGTTTCTAGAGAATTGTTGTGTTACTTTCATCATATTGAATTTCATACTTCTTGTGTATGTATGTACAGTGGTATTTGTGTATCTAGTAGATCAGTTTTATAGAGTTCCTTTCATAGTACAAGACACCTGGAGATGTACCCTGGAATGACAGCTGAGTAGGCTGCATTAGCTTTTGTTTCAGGAAAATATAGTAATGTTGTTTCTGTGTCGCTTTTTAGCTATAATCAATATCAGCACTATCTGTGGGTATTTCAGTGGCCTGTGCTGTATGGGTTTATGGAATTTGCTCTGCCAGCTGGGATGCACCTCTCTCTGGTGGGGGTAGGTTTGTTGGTGGCTAAGGGTAGAGTATGTCTGGCTAAGGGTGGCTCTAGGGTACAGTATGTCTGGCTAAGGGTGAGGTGGCCCTTTTCAGTTTCCAGGAGCTGTTCAGGAGCAGGGTTACCCTGGAAGGCCCAGACTGGTGCAGTACCTGGAAATGTCTGAGGACTGTGTGTGGGCAGGGCTGCGTTGTTGGGCTGGAGCAGGTCATTTGTCAGTGTTTAAGGGCTGTACACCGGCCTTTGGAGGATGTCGGGAAACTGACCTGCTCAATATAGGTTTACTGTCTGCTTTGCTGGGACCAAGGATAGATGAGCAGGGCTGCCTGGCCACTTCTTGTGGCCAAGTAAGGTTGGAAGGGTCTCTCTGGCTACTTTTCAGGACATTAAAGGGCTGAGAAACTTGAAGTAGACTGCCTCACTGCTTCCCAGAATTGTAAATTAGTTGTCCAGGCCACCCAGTTGGTTTGCAACCCTGATGGAAAGGGTCTCAGGATGGTGCTGTTCAGCAGGAACTTGGATTATTGGATTTTTAGGAAGGTTAGATGATAATGTTATAATGAAAATGAATGGTTACAAAAGAGGTAATAATTCTTCAAGCCAAGCCATGGGTCCTGGTTTGTGACTAATCATAGGATAAGACTAGATTATGATTCAGTAATATACTACTCAACAATCGTAGTAGCTTACAATAATATAGGTTTATTGCTCATTTATGCTGTATGTCATAGATGGGTCATGTCATCTTTATTTGGGGACCCTGACACATGGAGCAGGTCCTATCAGGGATGTTACTCATCTTATGGAGGAAGGAAAAGAGAGTTGAACTAGTTAATTCTTATAGCTTCTACTCACATTTAATTGACCAAAGCAGGACACGTGGCTGTTTCTGCATTCAACAGGACAGTGATACACAATCTTTTAAAGGAAGGGGCAGTGAGTATTTTGAACAATAACAGAACCTACCACACTAACATTGTTACTTTAATCTTAGATGCATATGGAAACTGCAATGTGTAGGCCAGTCCTTTCTCCCACCCATATCAACGCTACAACATCTGAAACGTTCACGGTCCTTCAGCAGAGGATGAGAATAGTAGAGGAACAGACCAGTTCTCTGAGGGATGACCTAATAATGTTGAACTATGGCGATAAAAGGTAATGTGAATGAAGGGAGAGTTAAGTGTCTTCTATTCTACTATGTTGTTGTTATCACTCTCTAATTATTATTCTTATTAGAAAGGCTATTACCATACTACAAACTGCATTGCATAATACTTTTATATTGGGATCTTTTTCCAGAGGTCAGCCAGAAACTTCAGACTGTTTAGAAGATCCTGCCACCCAGAAAGCCATTAGTCCTATGCAGAGTGAAGTAGTTTGTCCAGGAAAAACGAATATTTTGTGGAAGAACTGTGAGTTTCTAGTGAATCGAATGTGCCATCTGGAGAGCCTCATCCAGTCCTTGAAGATGAACATCTTTCGTCTACAAACTGAAAAGGATTTGAATCCACAGAAAACAGGTATAGAAAGAAGAATCATCAGAAATTTGATCCTGTTTGGGTACTTGATGTACTTAAGAGTTTTTCCTTTGCTGACCTTCTTTCTACTGCCTAATGTCCCTCCTGTGCTGTCTGATAGCTTTTCTGAAGGATCGACTGAGCACAATCCAGGAGGAACATTCTAAGGACCTGAAGCTGTTGCATCTTGAAGTGCTAAATTTGCGCCAGCAACTGAAAGATGTAAAAGAGGAAGAGGACAAGGCACAGGATGAAGTGCAAAGGTTGACTGCCACTTTGGAAATCGCTTCAGAGACAAAGGTTTGCATCTGGAGTTCTGAAGTACAAACTCACCATTATGTATTAGCCAGAGGAGACAACAGACCCATAAAACTGACTTAAAAATAATTGATGTTGATGTGAAGATTCTTGATACGTGGCATTTATTTGCAATGGTAAAAGCCACTGTAGCTGAGTGTGGTGGTGCATGCTTGTAATCCCAGTACTTGGGAGGCTGAGACCAGAGGATCTGGGTTTACAGCCAGCCTCAGCTACTTCATGAGGCCCTCCACGACTTAGTGAGACCCTTTTTCCAAATAAAGACTAAAAATTAGGACTGGGGATGTAGCTCAGAGGTAGAATGCCCCTGAGTTCAATCCCCAGTACCACACACACCAAAAAAAAGCCACTGTGCACTGTCAGTGGCTGATTGTTTATAGGACCCTTACCCTATACAAGGGACAGATGGCATCCAGAGTTATAAGGAAAAGCCTGTGCTCTTCAAGAGCTTACATGCTAGTTGGGAGAACAAGGTATAGCATGATAGATTAAATAGTGAAAACAAGAGTGTATGAAAAGTCATAGGACAGTAATGAATATTGCAGAGTGCTCTATGTTCAGGCACATTTAGAGGATGAGAAAGTATTATCTAGTATAGATTAGGAAGGTTTCAGATAGAAGATGGGATTCAAGTTGAACCTTTACAAGGTAAAGTGGAGGGGTAATGACATTTTAAGGAGCCACATACACTGGTAGCAAGGAATAGGGACTACTAGGAAAAGAAACTAGCATTGCTCTCCTCCCATGGACCAGGCAGTATAATAGATATTCGACGTACTGTTTTTGCAGGCCCTTGTGAAGTACGGTATTTATTGTCCCTATTTTTTTTTTAACAATAAGAGTAAAGAGTATTGGGATTCAAGAGAAGTTATTTGTCCAAGATTACCTTGTGCTTGACTTGTTCCTGTAACTCAAACTTGAACCTAGATCTTTCTACTAGGTGTAGCTAGGGTGAAATATATAAACTAGCCTAGGAGTGAAAACTCACTTGTGTGAAATAAGTCAGATATTCACTAGGGATCATATTGCAGAGTATCTCAAAATCAAGAATGATCAGTAGTTGGCCTGATCCTATGGGTAATGATTTAGATTTATACAGAAGTGACAAATTAAAATAGGGAAAACTAATTTGGGAGTGTGATGGAGTATTAATTATGGGGAGATGAGATTGGAGGCAGGGAAAACAACTAGGAATCTACTGTAATATTTGAGTTATGAGCCTAAGTATGTCTAACCTAGGGTTGTGGCATTTTGTGAAAAACGATATTCTAGAATGGTACGGAATAGGGACTAAAGATAGGAAAGACGGCAATAACAACCCTGAGATCTTACATCTGGAGTTGTGGTGCCAATGATAATAAGAAGAAAAATGTAAGCTATTTTTTTTTAACTTAATTCCTAAGCATGAATAATATTCAAAGCTAGAATAAATAGTTCTTAAAAGAGTAGGAATATAGCCTAAAAGAAACATAGCTATCAATTACCAGGTTGTTCTCTGATTATTGAATCTTACATGAGAGGTGGGTGTGAATAATCACTATGATCTAAAAGATGAAATGATAGACACCATGAATCAAAGTAATAAGATAACTTTCAAAATATCTTACTATAATTACTTCAGACTTATAATAAGAAGAATTTATAATTATATTAAAAATAGCATGTGTAGCCAGGTATGATGGTACACATCTATAATCCCAATACCTGGGAGACTGAGACAGGAAGATCTCAAGTTTGAGGCCACCTCAGCAACTTAGTGAGACCCTGTTTCAAAAAATAAATAAAAAGGGCTGGGAATGTAGCATTTATAGGTTCCTCGGAAAAAGCCTAGAGTTGAACTAATAAGCCTGTAGATAATTTCTTCCTGTTATTTTAGATTATTTAGAAACTTTTCTCCTACTTTTAGAAGAATGCAGCTATTATTGAAGAGGAACTGAAGACCACAAAACGTAAAATGAACCTTAAAATTCAGGAGGTAAGACAAAAAGAGGCTGGAGGGTAGAGGAGGTGTTGGAATTGCAGAGGGGAAATCAGGAAGTGCAAAGAATGAAAAGAATCCTTTGAAGAAGAAAATATGTAACTGTGTAGTAGGAAGACTGAAAGTATGCCAGGTGTAACTTCAAGGGAAAGTTCCTGCCCTTACATGACATAAAGACTTCCTTTTGCCTCAACATTGCTATAAATAAACTAAGAATAAAAAATAAATGCCTTCTGAGCCATCAGGAAAAGAATTACCATGTGCAGTGGCTCATATTTGTGTGATTGCCATATATTACTACACTCAAGTGGATACCTTCATGCAAAGGCCTTTTAATCTAAAATCATGTTTAAAATAAAAAGCTTTTAATAATCCAGCTCATCTAATTTTTCCTTGAAACTCCCATTTCAGCCTAAGTTTTTGAAATTATGAAGTAGGTGGCTGCTAAAAGCTGTTGGACTAAAAATGTACAGCTGAAAATAGAGTCAAGAATTACTAACTCAGTATATCTGACAATGGCCTTAAAACCTCAGTATTCCTTGACAGAAAAGTTAACATTAGTTCAAATCAAAATGGCCACATTATATTTAAAAGATTCTTTTATACACACCAGAAAAATACATACTTTTTAGGAAGCTTCTCATAAAAAATTACTTTAAAAATTATAAATTGCAGCTAGGCATGGTGGCACAATGCCTGTAATACCAGTACTTAGGAGTCTTAGGAAGATCGAAGGTTCGTGGCTAGTCTCAGCAACTTAGCGAGGCCCTTAGCAACTTAGTGAGACCGTTTTAAAATAAAAAAATAAAAAGGGCTGGGGGTATAGCTCAGAGGTAGAACACCTCTGGGTTCAATCACCAGTATGATACACATACACATGCATGCATGTGTGCACGCGCACACACACTCACACACACACACACTATACATATATGCATGCATATGTATGTATAGATTGCAGTGCTTAAGATGGTAAACATTGCTGTTTTCAAAATTCTCTTAGAGGATTTTATTTACCATTAACTACTGATAAAAGCATAATTATGTATATTTAGAATGCATATTTTAAGAGACTGTTTTAGAGTAGTTTTAAGTTTATCAAAAAATTGTGCAGAGCTGGGCACAGTGGCACATACCTATAATCCCAACTGCTTGGGGACTCAGGCAGGAGGATTACAAGTTCAAGACCACCCTCAGCAAGTTAGTGAGACCCTTTCCCAAGATAAGATTTTAAAAAGGGCTGGGGATATAGTTTAGTGGTAGAGTGCCCCTGCATTCAATCCCTAGTACCAAAAAAA
>PVLC010020616.1:0-28394 GCA_004027655.1 Graphiurus murinus | reverse complement strand
AAACCAGATACAAATTGATGGGAATAATAGTTCATGGGAGGCTCCAAGATTGGGAATATATAGAACATTTCTTATCATGTTATTAAATTACTTTACAATTAAAATGTTTAATAGGAATTTTTCATCTGCAATCCTGGTAAAAACACCAAACAACCCAGAGATGAATGTAGCCCTCCCTCCAACCTGCAAACATCATATAAACATGCGTTTGTTCATAGAGCAAAGCTTACTCTGATGAGTACAGGCTATTTGAGTTTTCAGATGGAGGCAGAAAAGAATGTGCAGCTCTGTAGGGATGTCACAGATGGCAGGGATTTTATATTGGTCTGGACCACAAGGATACAGAATGCCCTGAGGAGAATAATTCAGTTCTCTATTGTATAAAGTCCCGTGCCTTGAATAAATGCACTTTCGACCTGAGGCAAAAAAGAAAAGAAATGATCCACATACAAGAAATATACTCAATAGTAAGCAGCATTTCAAGTTCATGTTGTTTGTTTGAATTTTTAAATTATACTTCTAGAGGGCTTTCAGGGTGTCTTGGAGCAGGTCACTGAAAGTCTATCCCAAAGTGTGTCTATACATCTCATTCAGTGCTAAGTTCAAAGCCGACTTGGGTTCTAATCTGGATGTGGGCATTAAAATCATGGCTCTAGGAGCGTCTTCACGGACCCATTGCTCAAACACCTTCATCTTCCTGCCTGTGAGGAGGGTGACGGCCTCGCTGACTCAGCATGCTAGTGAATGGTTCTCAGACTCTTGGACCCCATCAGCTCAATCCACAGCCTCACATTTCTGGACTCAGTCAACATCCCTGTAACATGAAGAAGTTGAACCATGTGCTCGCTAAGCTTCCTTTACAACTTAAAAATACTCAAGTTCATAGCATTGAGCAAAAAGTGCCCCCCATCAACTTTTTTCTCATTTCTGGGTCTCTTCTTCATTTCTTTCCTTCCTTGACCATGTCTTCTCCACCTCTCACTTCTATCCCTATAGGCAGGAATCTACCATGATGTTGGGTGACCCTTCCAGGTCATTCCTCAGGTCATATCACCTCCACCCATTAAGCTAAGTGCCTGTCTTCAGAGACCCTCCGCCAAGCAGGGCTCCTCTCATCTACCCCCACCTCATGGCCGGCTCCTCCTACGTAGGGACCACTGTCCTCAGCCACGGCCTCACACCAGAAGGGAACACAGTGTGTGCTGCATTTCATGTCTTTCTTCAGGTTGATTTCTTCCACTCTCCTTCCACCTGGAAGATATTTTCTCATTCTTATCCTGACAATCTGGTCTACTTCCTCCCTGAAGCTTCCTTTGACCTCTCCATCCCATAGATTCTTCCCATTCTTCAATGATGCAATGTCGTGACTGGAGAGATGTTACATTAGGCTCTAACTTGGAGGAAGTGGAATGAATTGCCCAGGTTCGAGGCAGGTAAAGCAAATATGTGAAGGCTCCAGGTGGGTCCTGTGTCATCTACAAGACTGACTCTTCAAAGACACAACTAACTAACTTTCTGCCTCATGAAGACGTAGGTCCAGTATTGGCAAACTTTCTGCTTTCAAGAGCAGCTAAACATCTGCGACTTTTCAATCTTGCCAATTTTCAAATTTAAATAAAAAATATCCATGGGTAGAAACCAGCCCATAGGCTACATATCCATACCTAGTTCTGCAATTATTTGAAGTTCATTATTCCAACCCAACTTTAAACTCCTTGAAGCTAGAGCCCATCAAATGCCCAAAGCTCAGCATGCACGACTAACTAACTCTACTTATATCCCAGGGCTCGCTGGTCACTCCAGGCTTGGACTTGCTTTACTAAATCTCCTCAATCACAGAATGAATTTTTCTTTAAAACTACCTAAAACATCTTGCTTCCTTCCCCTTTTTATACAATAAGAAATGTGAGTTCTATAGCTGAATGAATAGAATAATTTTGAGTAAAGGAGTGGAAAAATAAGATGATTAATAAGCTGAATGGAATGTTTTCCCTGTAGACTTCACAGCAACTTTTACAAACAGGAAGCAAGCCAAATTAGTAACACATACCTGACCATTTGCAAGAAAATGGAAGGACCTGGAGAACATTATGTTAAGTGAGATTAGCCAGTCACAGAAAGTGAAGGGACATATGTTTTCTTTAATGTGCACAAGCTAGGGAGTAACTGGGATATCAGAGGGAGGAGAAGCCTCAGTGGAGCCAGGGAAGTGTTCTAAGGGAAGGGGAGGAGGAAGACTGAGGTTCATTATTGGAAATACTAACACTGTGTGTGCATATGTGAAAATCCCAATATCAGTCTCTGTCCTCTGTATGGGAAGCAGGGAGATGGAGAGGTGGGGAGATGGGCACTAAGTACTGTGTATGTCAATGTCAACATGATTTACATTATGATGTGAGATGATAATGCACCAATAAAAGCACATTTAAAAAACAAAAAACAGGGTCTTGCTAAGTTGCTGAGGGCTTTGCTAAATTGCTGAGCTGACCTTGAACCTGCAATCCTCCCATTGTCTCAGCCTCTCAAGTACTGAGATTATAGGTGAGCACCACCACACCCAGCTTCAACTGTTTATTTAAATGTAGAAAAAACTGACAAACATTTTCTGCCAGGCTGGCAGGAAATGTATTCATGACAAATGTATTCTACTTAATTTCCAGGCTGGCAGGAAATTGGGATAAAACCTTTCTTTGGACCAAGTCATTCAGGAGCAAGAAGCAACAAAGCTTTTATTATGTGAAAAAGTTTGTTATGTAAAACTTTAAAGTTATATAATACTCTCGCTCAGCTTAAGCACTGTTTTTTCTTTTTTCTTTTTTGGAAACAATAAGAGAGTAAAATATTTACTTGATTTTGATTCAAGCTGGGTGATGCAACAGATTGAGTTTAACTGACTACAATAAACATAACAGATGACACAACCAAAGAAAACATCTATGACCTTTATAATTCCTATTACAAAACTTTGTGGCTACCACACAGCTCAACCTCGAGTCCAGTTAGCTCAGTGAAGTGCACTGATACATAGAGTTCAGGATGCATCATCAAAAATGCCTTTGAACTGTCATCTGGTCTTCTAGGGTTTTCATTTTTGGTGTGGAGAAGAGAATAAATCTGACATTACAGCTTCTCTGCTAACCTACAAATGAGGAGATGAGCAGTTCCAGCCAGGCTGTCAGTAACACCTTTCCTCCCCAGTTGTATCTGCCTCCTTAAGGTGACATGATGGTTTCTGCCATGACAAATGTTTTCTAATTAATATTATTATGGAACAAAAGAAACCCACGAGTTTTCTTATTTGACCTGAGACTTTCATCTAACATTTTTCTTAAGAAAATTCTCCTGTCCCCATTGTACCTTGAGATGACTGTAGCCCCCTCTGAAAGCTTGACAACAGCAACATGAGAAATTCTGAGACTAATTACCCAGAGGAGCCACTTCCAGGTGTATGATCCTTAGAAGCAGTATGAGCTAATACATACTTTTTTTTTGCTAATACTATTAATTGTTTTCAGTTGCTTTGTTTTGGAGTAATTTGTTACACAGCAATAGATAACTAATATATAGATGCAGGTCCAAAGGGATGGAAATTTTGGAGGCATAAGAGAAATTCTATCAAAATAAGGAAAATGGCTAAGAATCAGGCCTCTAGGGAAGGCTCTGCTTGAATGTTACATGATGGCCTTTTGCCTAAAGGTAATACCTCCCCTAAGCTATAAATCTAGCTTATGATTAGACAATTTAACACATCTCTTAAGATTGTTCAAAGAGGCTATAAGAACATATCTTAAAAGTTCGTATCAAGGCTAATTATTACCTTGTTCTTGGATCTTAATAAGGTCAACACATATATAATGTATAAGAAAATCCCCCAATTAAATTTTTACCAATTTTCTCTTTGAAAGAGATCTAGAAATCAGCACAAGAACTCTCTCACTGGTAAAGAGGGCCAGTTGCTCTAACTTGAAAACCACACTTAGACCGATCATTGTGTTGTCCCAATCCGAAGTCCCCCAAAGACAGCCCGTCTGAGTTAGGATCCAACAAGCTGGATAGTTGAATAGGCAAGGTCAAGGCAGGTGTATATAATTTCAAAGATCAGGCTGACTATAGTTTAAAAAATACACGTTGGAACATATTAAATGAAAACTTATATCTGATCATAATTCAAGCATGTAGACACAAAGGATATTTAGAAGTATCAAGAACTAAAGATTGCTTGTGGGTAGGTTTCAGGACAGATTATCACTAACTAGTAGCTTGGCCCATGACATTTGTGAGACTTATCACACAACCATTTTATATATTGATGATCATTTATCATTGACAGTGATCAGTAAATGGTTTCTTCTAAATCCCTAAAGAAAATTGAGTCTTTGAAGCTGGTATGAGAGTGTGTATGTGTGTGCATGTGTGCATGTATATGTTCATCTCCTCATAGCATCCTTTAAAAGCATAAGAATGCTCTTGAATTATATCTAAAACAGAAGTATGTAGCTTGGTTAAAGATTTTGAAAACTGGCCACTGCTGGCCATTGGTGCTCATTAGCAGATTATGGATGCCTGTGAAATCCTTCAAGAGCATCACACGATGGCATTTCTCATAAGACATCAGGATTGCTGGTTGTGCAAGAATCAGCAAGGAAGCCCTCTAGGCTTCCTTCCTTCCTTCCTTCCTTTCCTTTTTTTCTTTCTTTCTTTTTTTTTTTTTTTTTTTTTTTTTTTTTTTTTTTTTTTTTTTTTTTTTTTTTTGTGGTACTGGGGAATGAACCCAGGGGCATTCTACCTCCAAGCTACATCTCTAGCCCTTTTTCAACTTTTTGTTTTGAAACAGTCTCTTACTAGGTTGCTAAGACTCTCACTATGTTGCTGAGACTGGTCTCAAACCTGTGATCCTCCTGTCTCAGCCTCCCAAGTATTGGGATTACAGCCATGTGCCACCACATCTGGCTTGCAATTCTTTCTTGAAGCTGTTTCTTTCCTTCCATTTAGAAGGGCTAGAGAAACTAAGACGAGGGGCTACCAGTTGTTTCCCATGGAAGCAATCACACCACCAAGGCCATTCTATCTTCTTCTGACAGTACAGAGAAAACACCCCTAGGACAAATACATGGTAGATGGCATACGTGGAATCTAGGTGCATCATAATTACAATCTGAAGACGATTCCAGCTGATACTGACCTTATGATCCCCTGTCAGGCAGTCTATTTCAACCTCTGAACAGGCAGCTCCATAAACAAAATATTCAAAGGGATGGCCTTCCTTCGCCTTTCTCCCAGTTCATATCTGACTCATAACCCCTGAAGGAAAGAGAATTCTTGAGGAGCACTGTTAAATGGTCAAGTCCTGTAATCACAGACCACAATGATTAAACAGACCTGTAAAGAGCTGTGCAAATAAGAGAAGCATACTTGTATGGTGATGTGCCAGCATATAATGCATGCTCAATAAATGTGCTGGATAAATATTTGCTTCTTTCTTATTTGACTCTCATTGTTTGACAAAACAGCCAATTATTCCTGATCAGTGAATCTTTAAACGTGTAGGTTAACTGTTAACTTTATGACTATTTATCCTATTGCCATTAGCTAATATTGGGTGGTGGATCTGATTTGGGGACTTCAACCTGTATTTTATGCCAAACACTGTTTCAAAGGTGCACACTTGCTTGCTTGCTTTGTCTATCTCTCTGGCTCCAGGATTCAACTTCCTGTTTAGGGGATCAGGCCCTTAACCAGTAAGGTCTAAGAGCAAGACTCTGCCTGCTAAATAAGGACGTGTGACATTTCTCGCTTTACATTATTTTATTCTGGAAATTTGGGCTTTGCTTCCATATTAAAAGATTTTTTAAGAGGCTCAGGATGTGGTACGGATTTAGTCATCAAGGAGAACAAAGGCCTAGGCCTGGCTCAGAGGTATCCATTAACTCTACAAATACCGGCAGCTGAGTCAAGAGAACTTAGGTTTCTTATCATAAGTAAAGGAAGCTTCAAGACAGAGAACTTGCCAAACTCTCCACTTACCTAAAAACTTATTAACCAGCTACCTTCTAGCTGCCTGAGCAAATAGGAAAGATTCATCTAATGAATAGTTCTTCTTCGCTTTTAACCTTTAACCCTGCTCCTCCTTCGCTGTTCCTGCTCTCTACTAAAAGAATAATTCATTTACACTTTTGTATTTTTTCTACTGCTCCCCTAATCTTAGCAAACATTATAGGAAATAGTCTTTCTAGTTAAAAATGTACCCACTTAACTCTAGAGAAAAACACGGCTGTAAAAATTCTAAGGAAAAACAAGGCTGTAAAAATTCTTCTTTTTGTATACCTTGTTGTAATGAGCATAAATATCACTCATGAGATAAATTAAGACAGATGCGTCTTAACATATATGGTGTGTAAGTGTACTCTCACTCGCTCTCGACCTCGTCTCAATCTCCACCTAATGAAGGACCCCCAGGCTCTACCGCTTCTTTGAGGCTGGCCCTCGGCAAGGCCCCTTGGCCCTCACCCTTTGCCTCTACCATCAGGCTCCATGGCCTGTTCTGTTCCCAGCTCTTCTTTCTTTAAGGACACCAAATGAATGCCAGTGAAAAAAGAGAGGTGCAGGCCAGTAGTTGACTAGTCCTCTAACCCTCTCCTCTGCTCCCCAGCCTGGAGTTGGCCATTAAAAATACTCCCAATTCCTATTCCTGATAGCCATTGTCCCAGGATTCCCATGACAACTGACAAAGTGACAAAAATTAGCTAAGACTCTCAATACCACCCCATTCTCTGATGGCATTCACTCTCCATTAATTTGATAAATTGTTTTCCAAAGTATGCTGACTCTCATTGTTCTGTATCTTGGCACCACATAGCTTTTGTCAAGTTTCTTTTTTTTGTCAATCTAGGAGGCTCAAATGGCATGAACGGTGCCTGTCATGTTATGACTTCATTTGCAACCCCTTCCCTTTGTTTCTTCATTTAGGGAATAGATTGTTTTCAACAACAAGTCAGCCACTGCTGTGGGTTTAAAGCACAAATTCCCAGGCAGTCTTACCATACCACCCATTAGGACTTGAATTCAACTGAAATTCAGTTGAATTTCATTGTATGCCTATTTTTCCCAGAAAAAGTCTTTCTGTACACTTGGATTAACTAGCAGGTAAATGTTCTTTATAATTGAAGGTACAAAATCAATTATTGCTAAAATTACCAACAGAACTGAAACTCTTCCTCAAGATACTGCTGCTATTTTCCATAATACATGACTGAAAGTACTGTTTACCTGAAGTATCCAATGGCTAAAAGACTAATGCTTTGGTCAAAAGCAGTCTGTAGCTGTGAAGGAAGAGCATAGCACAATGATGTCTAAAGATAGAAACCCTCAAGACTTTGATTCTAATTTTACTATACATTAAATAAAGCAATCTACAGCAATAACTAAGAAGGACCATTAATTTATTCCTTTCAGTATTTTCCATCCCCACAAGTGGTTCACTGCACGTAGTAACTGTTTTTGTTCAATACATATGATTATAATAAATGACTGCTGTGGTATGTTACACCTATAGACTGTACTACAGTGGCCAATTCATATTCTGCTTGTGAAGAAACTCACTTAGTCATCTGGAAAGACTTAGCCTATTAACATGGGATTGTTAGGAAACAATAATTGGTTGGATGTCTAATCTTAATAGCATGCATCCTTAACCATTTCAGTTGAAGGGAATAATTTTGTTAAATTGTATCATTTACAACAAAAGCTCTCTTGAATCTACAAGTACACACAGTTGATTACTGTACATGAAAATGAGGTTTAGGTCCACATCCCCAAGCCTAAGAAAGAGGGGGAGAAGTGCAATCATTACAGGAGAAAGTGAGCTGACTGGCAGCATTTTGCCATGGGTGGTGGTGAGACATACATAAATAAGTAAGTAATAATAATAATAATAATAATAATAATAATAATAATAAAGTATGTATCTATCCTGCCTTCTCCTGCACTACATCCCTCTGAAGCTTTCTCCAGTCAGACACTTTTAGACTTGCTGGGCTGAGGCAGCACAAGAGAGAGTACAGAAATAAACATGCCCAGAAAGGATTGAATGATTCCATAAATATGAATTACAGAATGAGTCCTTACTCTATGGAAAGCAGGGGCTTCTCTTGGGGGAGGATGTTGGAGATTGAACTCAGGGCCTTGAGCAGGTGAAGCATACTCTATCAGGAGCTACATACTTGGAATTATTTCTAATTGGAACTCCTTAAATATTGCCTCACCAAACCTGTGTGTTAATGTTGGAAAAAGTGATATTTTAGAATAGTCATCATGATACATGCTTCAAGCTTTTATAGTTATCTGTTCTATATTATCTGGTTTTATATTCTATTTAAAAAATTTTCTAGTTGACTTTATTTTCATTTTTTTATGGTAGTTGTGGTTGAACCTAGGGGCATTCTACCTCTTGGCTACATCCCCAGCCCTTTTAAAAATTGTTTTGTTTTGAAACAGAATCTCACTAGGTGACTGACAGTCTTGCTAAGTGCTGAGCTCATCTCAAACCTGCAATCCTCCTGTCTCAGCCTCCCAAGTACTGGGATTACAGGTGTGCAACACTACATGCAGCTACTAGTTGACTTTAGAATGTGCAACTCCTCTCCCAGTTAGATTGTAACTGCAGCTAAGGAAGCAGCTGGATGGTGTTTCCATTCCACTAAGAGTCCACTACTGGTTGAGTACATACCCAATGGCTTGGTTTCCTATTTCTAAATGGGTACCTATATGATTTTTACTTTTATAAAATAATTCCAGTATTGTTTTTCTATTTTAGGAACAGTAGAACAAAAAAGGAGAACAAATAGATTTATAGATGTTATCCAGAAAATATCTAGGTTCCATGAGATGAAAAATTAAATAGTTCTATAAAACAGGAGTTCTGGCAGA
Organism: Graphiurus murinus; assembly: GCA_004027655.1. Lineage (NCBI taxonomy): Eukaryota > Metazoa > Chordata > Mammalia > Rodentia > Gliridae > Graphiurus > Graphiurus murinus. The sequence continues at coordinate 19,469 of PVLC010020616.1, read as the reverse complement.
AACAAAAAACATATTTTTCTCTAATAGAAAAATTTTCCAGAGGTAAGAATTCCTTCACCACATTACAACAAAGCTTCTGCATTCTGATAGCCAAAAGACCTCTTATTTATCATTATGCCATGGTAGAACATTATGAATCACCCATTCTGTAGATATTTAATTCACACATACCCTTTTCACTTCCTCCCTTTTTTCTAACATAAAACACAGAACCAGTGATTCTCACTCGGTCCTTCCAAGTTCCTTGAGGATTCTTGCTGATGATAGGTTCAAGATGTTTTAGAAGAGTTTGACAAGCCTCCTAGGGATTATTTTTTAAGTTAAAATAATGATCGTAATTTCATGCAACCATCAATTTAAAGCAACATGACATACTGTTTCATAGGCTTATCTAAGAGCTAAGTAGGAGTAAGAGGATGATGTGAAAAGTTTCATATGGGTGCATGCATATATGCCTGTCAGATCTTCAAGACAGAGCCCTGTAAGTCACCCTCAGAAGGCAGGTTTTAACAGAAAAACTGTTGGCAAACCACTGTTTTCAAACACAGTCAGATTTTATTTGTAAGAAAGTTTACTTGGATGGTGTGAAGCTAGAGTGAAAGGCAATGAATCTGGAGGGAGTGGAGAGATAGAGGTCTTGGGAGCCTGGATTAAAGCAATATCAATGTAACATGGAGGTGGAATAACAGAGATGGTTTGGGGCAGAATTAAAAGGACTTGCAGACCATTGAAATGTGAAGAGTGAGGAAGAAAAAGAGGTGGCATTTTCAGCAAAGGAGAATTACTGGGTGATGTGCCATTGACTGAGCTCCAGACTAGGGGAAGAACATAAGAGATGGATGAACTCCCAGCATCTTCTGAACTCAACCATGCATTTGATCCTGACGGGGTTAATGATTTTGATGTCATCACAGTGACTTTTACCTTTACTGCCAACTCATTGAGATCTGCCACCATGGATCTTCCAGAAACATTCACATTAGGAACAGTTTCTGTGCTTGTTCCACGCAGGTAGACATTTGACATTGCATCTTTAATTCATGGCTGGCCAACTGGATTTTAGAAAAGAGTTTCTTTTCAAACATTTTGATCAGCTATAGACCCATGCACATGCCCAGGTGGCAGAGCATGTGTGTGAAGCTCTTGTACACAGAACAGGCACCAATAAGAGAGCAAAACCACAAATTGCCCCAGGCACAAAAAGTCCCTCTCTTCTAAAAACCCTGTAGTTAGTCTGGACCCCAAGTTTTGAACATACTTTCTTATTCTTTGACTTTCTCAAGTACAATCGCATCAGGAAGAGGAGGTGACATCTCAGGCCAAGGTAGGAAGAAACATTTCATTTGTGTCTTTATAATCATGACACCAACACCTTTAAGAATGCTCATACCACCATAATCTGCAAAATTCTAGCAAAGTCGATGTTATCAGTATCAGAAGATGCTTATCTCCTCTGCACATCTCTGGATATGCTCTAGGAAAATGGTCTTAGAAAAGCAATAGTGCACACATGTGTATCACTGAAGACAGGATGACGCTGGGGCTGGTGCCAATATGAGAGTTTAGTAGAATGCTTTGTTCTTGAGTTTTAGTGCCAGAGGAAATCTTGTTGCCAACTTTAGTTGATCCAAAATTCTTCTCTTTACTGCTAGTGTTAGTTTGTTCTTTTCCAAGAACACAGGCACAGAGAGACTTTCCCCAACACTTGGCTCTCAGAAGATCATCTATGCAGGGTGTGTGGGGTTACAACATAAAGGTCTCTGGTGACCCAATAAGAAAAACACTAAAATCTCATCCTCAATGTGGAGAAAAGTATGACTGGACTGAACAATTCTCAACTGATTGATAGCATGAAAGAAAATATACATTCAACATCTCTATAATCAGAAAGACGTAGATTAAAGCAATAATGAGGCATTTTTTATTTATGTAGTAAACTGTCTAAATTTTTCAACAATCCATCACATTTAGCATTGGCTAGGGATATAAAAAGATGGATACTTTCTGGAAAACAACTTGATAATATGTGTTGAGCGATTTAAAATGCTCATAACTTCCTACCCAGTAATTCTGCTTCTGATAAATTATTTTAAGAAAACAATCACTGACAGGATCATAGGTTAATGTACAAAATCTTCACTGAAGTGTTCAACAATTTGGGATAGTTAAATAAATTATACATACATCTACATGCAGCCATTAAAAAATAATGACTGTTAAGAATTCCTAGTGATAGGAGGAAGTGGTCTCTCTGTAAGAATAGGTGAATAAAAAAGGATATAAAATTATGTAAATATTATGTTAGAGATTTTTTTCAAAAGAAAAAAAGACAACACAGAAAGACCCTAGAATAGTATTGCTAAGTGGCAAAAATATATAGGGCCTTTTTTTTTTTTTAACTTTGGCTCTTTCAACATGTTTTATTACCTATAATATTACTACCATGGTTAGAAAAATAGAAACAATAGCTTAAAATTAACCTAAAATAAGTGAGCCAAAAGAAAATTGGCAAGTTTTGGCTAGAAATGTCAAATGTGATTTGTATTATTGATTGTTCAGTTCCCCATATAAAAAGGGCAAGAAACACTGCAATACATCAGAATTTATATATCTTTCTTTTTTAAAGACCAAATTAGGGTCTCAAATATGATAATTTCTTTTCTTTTTTTAAAATATGCTTTTATTGGTGCATTGTAGTTTCACATCATAATGTAGTTCAGAGTGATAGTGACATACATGCACACAGCACTTGGTGAGCTTCCCTCCTTCCCAGCTCCCTCCCTACTTCCTCCCCTTCCCCACACTTGATATTGAGATTGGAATTGGTGATTTCACATATGTACATAACAGCGTTGGAAGTTCTTTCCTTCATTAATCCCCCCCCCCATTCCTTTGTATTGTCTAGCAAAGATTAAGCAAACAGACAATTCAGTTGTCACTATATCCAAAGGAAGTCAGCACAAAGCCTTATTTAGCAATAAAACAACTCAAGACTCTGTAATGTTCTTTTCAGGAGTTTGGAAATAAAATTGTCTTATTTGGCCAGTTTGTTTCTGCTCATAGCTTAATAGTTGATATGGTCATGACCAAAGTCTCCTATGCTTTATTTTGAAACAGAAAACATACACTCATTTTTTCTTCCTCATGAGCACACCCACGAAGACACACCAGGGAATCCAGTGATTTGCATTCCTACCTGAATCATTTTAGTGTGGATGCCCTGTCCCGTTTCAATCCTTCCATGAGTGACCAGCGCAGAACCATCTAGGTAAATACAAACCAGGGCAGCAGCCTGAGCAGAGGAGATGAAACAGAAGGAATCTTGTTGGCTGGTGTTGTCACATATAGTGTCAGCTAAAATATTTGCCTTAGAAATTATCTTTTCCCTTCTATCTCCCAGCCTCTGTCAAAAACAAACATAACCAGAACAGAGCCAGGGGAATGGAGGAGGACCCTCTGGAGGGCCACATGGCCTGGTGGTTTTGTGTCTGTGGCAAATTATGCACCTTAAGTTACCATTTCCTAATTAGAACCCTTGAGCACACTGGTACCTCCAGGGTCTCCCTCTCCCTCTGCCTCAGGGTGGAACAACATTTCAGGTTGTTTGTGCGTGGAGAGCCTCCACTTTAAAATGCAAAGTTAAGTATACATAAATTGAGGGGGAGAATAATTGCCTGTGCACACATATTCCCATAGTTGTCGGTGTATTAGAGAAGTGAAAATGAAACCCCAAATAAGATGGACAGATACACATTAGTTTTTCTGCTGTAAAATGAGCTAAGCCTACCCTAAATCATCTTGGCACAGAATTACAAAGCCTTAGAGTTGGAAGAGAACTTGAAAGCACTATATAGTTGTGACCCAGAAGCAACTGAACTGCTAACAAAATTAATGGCTCCTCTAATCAGAAACGCCCCGTCTGTAAGCTAGACATGTTTTACCACTAACAAGAATGTGCCGTCTTGCAAGATTGCCTGTGCTAGAGTGTGTAAACAACCAGGGGAGTGCAGAAAACAAGGATGAGAACTTCAATGAGAATCTCCAATTTAAGAGCAACATCATCAGCATGTGGTCCTACAGAAAATGCTTCTTCCTCTTTCCACTGTGGTCCAGGAAGACCTGTGAAGCGACTTGTGAAGATGTCCATCTGGGAAACGTCATCCTCACGGATGTAGTCAGGATCAGCCAGGGGTCACTAGTTATCTATCAGCTAGGTTTCAAAATGTCTACGCTTCTCTACGGAGTGGCACAATAATCTAGGATTTGTAAAGGCAGGTTTTCAGAAAATTCTAATTTCCACTTAATGAACTTAAAATTTTACTTAGCTTTACCTACTTAGATAACTTGTTTACAAGTTTTCATAAGTGAAAGTTGAAGGAATTGCATGTCAATCCCCAGGAAAACCCAAGCAAAGGGCTATATTCCTAGGTCAAGTCTCTGCCCACCAGAAGGATGTTCACAGCCACTGGTGGGCTGTGGACCACACTTGGAGAACTGCCTCTTTATTGGTATCCAAAGATTCACATTATCACAGTGAATGACAACCAGAAGCTTCTATCATTCCAAATATGACACTTGATAGTGAAGGTGGACTCTATTCACCTAGACAGCAGGTATAAACTAGGGATGTATTGGCAAATGGTAACATTAGAGTACACCTTCTCTGAGGACAAAGGCATATATATTCACAGTCCAAGGGGAAATCTTAGAATCTGTGCCATGACAGTCATGCCCAAGAACCTTAGGAAAACGCAGCAGAACACTTTTTTTTTTTTTTTTTTTAACTATTGACTGACACATGACCCTGGAAACACAATGTTGTGCTCCAGGCCATTCATTCTCAAAATAATAATGATAAGGAGTGGCATCCTCTACAGACTGCCCAGAGCTGGCTGCCCTGGGGGTTGTGCATCTGATGCCAGGTGATGCCGGTACAATAGTCACTTCTGGGCTCCATTCTATAACACTCACTGTACTCTGCTAGCATGTGGGTTCCTGAGAAGAAGGACCATGTCCTAAGGCATCCCTTGAAGCACAACCTAAGGTCTAGCATGTAGTCAGTGCTCAAAAAATGTTTGATAAGTACATTTGCAAGAGCCCAGTGATTTGATCTGTTTCTGAAGTTTGCAGACTGTATTTGGCCTCCTTGGCGCTGTCAAGCATGGGTGTGACCTGTAGTTGGATTTGCACATGCAATTGAGCTACAATGAGAGTGGATTGTGTGACCCTGCTGGGGACAGCCCTGTGCCTGCAGGTCTAGGGCAACATTTCTATTGGAGGCCGCTGAGTAATTTGTTCCATGTGGGACTGCAATTTTCTCGGGCCATTAAAAATGTCAAATTTGGTTCAGTTAAGTGGCACCACTGGATGGTTCATTGTTATCGCCACAAAAGATAATTCCGTGAAGCTTCAGCTATAAAATTGGCACAACTGGAGCACTGGAACAGATGGCTCTCCATTCTAAAGAGAGGACTTAGTAGGTGAAATTTAAATCTTCAAGAAACAACCGCTTGTATTGGTGAGACGTTAGCTCTAATCCTACAGATCACTAAATGCCTCAGCCATCCAATGTATGAATGCCTCCTCTGTGCTATGTGCTCCAGGAAGGTCCTGGGAATGCAGGAGTTGACTAGATACTGTCTGTGCCCTGCAGTGTTCACTGTCCAGGAAGCAAGGCTACTGTAGGTGAGAGACATTTAACCCCCTCAGCTATTGCCCAGGGAGACAGCGTGGGATGATGAATACGTGGGACCTGAGGCCAGGTGCTCTGAGGCCCAATGTTGCTCTGCTACTCACTAGCTGGATGACCATGGGCAAGAGAGCAAACCTCTATGGGCTTCTGTCTCCCCTTCTATAAAATAGAATCATGCACACCCACTAGAGACATGATCAGGCTAATCAAGTGGGAAAGTATAAACTTAAGGCCTTCCATTGAGAACACACTCAAATATTTCTAGTTTCCTTCTCTATTTGGTTTGGTTCAGAATAGAATCATTTCAAGATAAGCTCTTCAGGAAGCAGCTTGTGACTGATCTCAGACTTTTTGATTTGGTCCCAAGCAAAGCTTTTAAGCACAGCAGGTCTCTGGCAGGGGCTTCCCAGTAGTCTCTGAGAATGAATTTGTGCTTTTGGCCTTGCCTAGTTTCTTCTCAGCTAAGCTGAATCCCATCTCAGTTCCCATCAAAAGCTGCTTTGGGTAGACAGCTCAGGAGCTTCCCAGAACTGAGTTATGATCCTGGCCCCGCTTCTACCAGCTGTAGGACTTTGAGCAAGTTATTTAAGCTCTCTGAGGCTTAAGGTTCTTATCACTAAAATGAGGATACAGAACTTAGGCTCTGGGGGTGAATAGGATAAAATCTTAAAGGACTTAGAACATAGTAAATACTCAATAATAATTTTTGAGGGGTACTGGGAATTGAAACCAGGGGCATTCTACCTCTGAGCTATACTTCCAGTCCTTTATTTTATTTTTATTTCTAAACAGAGTATTGCTAAGTTGTTGAGCCTGGTCTCAAACCTGTGATCCTTCTGGCTCAGCCTCCCAAATACTGGAATTTTACAGGTATGTGCCACCATGAGACAGACCTAGACTATGATGGAAGATAGACATTAAATAATGTCAGCTATTAACCAGAAGCAGCCTGCCATGCTTACCCACAGCCTGACACTCAGGATTTCCAGAGGATCCATAAAAATGGAGATTGTTTTCTCTGATGATCTCACCCAGTTTTCTAAAGGACAGATAACCCTGACTGACTTCATTGATAGCTGCCAGCTAATTAGTTGACCTCAAAATTGTATACCAAGATTTGCTGTTCACAAACTTTTTCCTCTCTCTTCTTATTTTATTTTAGGTACTGGTAATTTAACCCAGGAGCATTCTACCTCCAAGCTACACCACCCAGCTCTATTTTATTTTTTATTTTGAAGCAGTTGCTGAGGCTGGCTTGGAACTAGTGACCCTCTTGTCTCAGCCTCCCAAGTACTGGGATTGTATGCATGCACTGCCACACCAGGGCCTTCCTTTTTTTTTTTTGCAGGCCTGGGGATTGTACCCAGTGGCATTCTACCTCTTAGCCAAACCCCCAGTAGTCCTATTTTTTATTCTTTATTTTGAAACAGTGCCTCACTAAGTTCCAGAGAGCCTTACTAAGTAGTTGAGGCTGGCCACAGACTCGGATCCTCTGGTCTCAGTCTCCCAAGTACTGGGATTACAAGCATGCGCCACCACGCCCAGCTCAGGCCCTTCCTTTTTAAGATCCATGTTTTTGCCTTTGTTCCTCAATCATGGCCTCTTGACTATCTTCCTCATCTGAGTAAATCATGTGCAGGTAGCCAAATGGCTCTCTGTTAATTTTTGTCATTGCAAATAGGCAAAAAATGAAAAGGCTAGATGACCATTAGGAATGCTCCTCTGGGCTGCCACCTATCCACAATCAAAGCTGCTTGCAAACAGTCTAAGGATTACACCAAAGCTCAGCTAGGCCAGTTAGATATACGGATGTGTATGGGAATGGAGGAAGGACCTTCTTACCCATTCTTCCTGGCTTCTCTGCTTCCTCAACATACAACATACACGCTGTTGCAGCCTCCCAACCCCCTATTCTGTCATCACTGAACACACCGCCTTGCCTTCTTCATGGCTCAGCAGAAAGTGTGAATTCTGCAGAGGAGGAACAGTCGAGCTCTGTGAGGGCTTTGCTGGCTACCTACGTGTATGTATCTATCTAGATATGTATATGTAGGAACATAGAAACAGGAGTTCCCATCACTGCTATACAATGAATTAGAATACAGCAGTCTTTCACCAGCTGTTAGGGGTAAGTTTCATTCAAGAACAAAGAGATGGAAACAGCAAGTGGGATTTAGCAACCAAGCAAGGGTATTTACTTAATCTATTAAAGAAACTCTTGGAGCAGGTTCCCAGTCTTCCCCTATATACTACAAACAGCTACCAGGTGAAAAAACTCCTAAAATTGTGTTTAAAGGTTATTTAAATGATTGATTTTCTGGTTTTAGTTTACCCCAGTCCACCCCAAGAGGGCAGGGCACTCAAACACCTTGCTGCCTCCACGTCCACAGACACAGCATCACAGCAGCTGGGAGATGAGTCTTGGAAGTCACTGGTCCCACCCTTTTGCTTGACTCATGAGCCATCAGGGGTTCAGAGAGGTGTCTCAGCTGCCAGGACCAGGAATAAACCTCAGGTTCCCCAATTTCCCAGCAAGAATGTTTTCTACCTCCTGTGGGAGTATAGTGTAGCCAAGGAGCCCTGTCTTCTTTGGAGTAAAGCCAGTTTAACAAACCACAACTTTGGTTAAATTTAACAACCAGACATGGCAATCTTATGGCTGATCCAACATGATAGAAAGTTTCCCTAATGCCATTTGTTTCAACTGGGCTGCTTCCAGGTGGCATTCCTGTGTATGTTTGGAGAACTGACCTGACCAAAGGTGACCGCTGAGCCAAGACCGACAGGAAACTTCAGGGGGACCATAGCCAGCCCTTTCTTCTTCCAGTAATTCTCAGCATTAAATTTTTCCATGGCTGTTTTCCTCATGGAGTAGGAAGACTTGGCCATACATTCTCTCCAACACTGGTTGAGGTTCTTGGCATTAATCTCTTATTTGTACAGTGTTTCATTGATTTTCTTGTACATATTTATCACTCGAAGCTATGACAGAAAAGGAGATTAAAAACGAGGTGACACCCAACAGACATGGTCTCATTCACCCAGTTCTGCCTGTGTCATGAGGTGCAAGCTGAGTTCTACCTAGTCCTCTGTGAACCTTTCACAAAGCACCACGTTCTCTCCTCCACTCAGAGCCTCTATCAACTATGGTGGTGCTTACTTACAGGTCTCTATGCTGTTCTTTGCAAGTTCAAAGGAAGGAGACCTTCCCTGATATGCCTCTCTGTCTCAACACAATCCAGGTACACTGTTAATTTCTAGATGCATTTGTAGGTATCTGTCAAAAGGCATCCAGACTACATAATTCAGATGATTCAGATGTTACTGTGAGATAAGACTTGCTTTCAAAACAAATAGGAAAGTTTAAATCTAACTGATATCTGAGAGGAAGAACAAGTAAGATTCTATCCCAAGATGTCTGAAGCACTGAGTAGAATTCTTCTTGCATGCTCAGAATTGGCAACTACGATCTTGCCTCCCAGCTGGGAACAAAAGATGCCAAGTACCTCACAGTTTCAGTTAAAAACTCTCACAGTTGTGGCCAGCCCCCTCCCCAAGCTGACAGAGGCCCCTGCAGACACATGCTTCAGCCACCCTACACCCCTAAAATATCCTCAGATTATTGTAAGAGGTAGACTGGAAATTAATGAGCTGTGCCATTGCCAGGAAAACAGTGTTTTTAAGGGGCTGTTCTCTGGGGAGGAAAGGAGGTCATCATATGACTGCCCTCCCCCATGACACCATGACAGAACATCAGGAGAGAGGCTGTGGTGGGTGGCCAAGAAGGGAGGGATAAAGACAATGGCTCCTGCCTCTTGGCCATAGAGTCTATTGTTGAAGAGAAAGTAGCAGATGAACTGAGGACTGGGGCTTCCCACATTTTGTTGGGCCATGGGGCAAGAGGTACATGAGGCACCCAGGAGAGGACACAGCTCACTGGGAGAAATCACACCGGAGAAGTGGTTTGTTTTCCCAGGTCCTACTCTTCTTTCTCCCTGCCCACATCACATGCTCTGGAATCACAGGGAAGAGAGGGAGAGAGAGCTCGCCACCTCCCCCTGGGATCTGGTGGTGGAAGAGGCACCAGGGAGGGAAACATTTTTGCTGACGAGTAAAGTTGGGACTGGGACTTAAAGATCTAGTAGGAAACCACATTAGCAACTGAAATGACAATCTTCATGACAGCTGCCTGAGATGTTGGGGAAATGAGGCAAGAGAAGTCTGACAGAACATGGAAAGAAGAGTTTGCTGGAACTTGGTGATGGTGACTATACACCTGCTATGATTTGGATGTGACTTATAAACCCAGTTCAGGTGCTGGAAGCTCAGTACTCAGTGTACTGGTGTTGAGGTGGTGGAACTTTTCAGAGGTGAGGCCTACTGGGAGGGGGTAGGTCATTGGGGATGCTGCCTTCTGAAGAACTCTTATGGGATCCTGTTTAGTTCTGAAACTGGGTAGTTCTTATGGGATCCTGTTAGTTCCAGTAAGCGTGAGTTATAGAAGAGTGAGCCTGACCCCAAGTCTCTTTGGCTTCCAGTCTCCCTATACGATCCCCTCCTTTGCACATGATTCCACCGTGATGTCATCTGCCATAAGGTCCTCACTAGAACCAAGCAGAAGCCAGCACCATGCTCACTCCTCAATAGCTGCTGTTGCCAGGATTTTTGAGGATTCTAGGTAAGACAAGCATCATTAAACTTTGGTGTCCTGGCTCTATATTAACTTGTTGGCTGGGAGACCGCAGACAAATCATTTACCCCTCTTGGGCCTCCTGAATTGTGAGCTGAGTAAACCTCTTCTTACATATCACCTGACCACAGGAGTTTTGTTATAGTAATGGAAAATGAACTAACACAACTCCCAATCAATGGAAACTTATTAAACTGGTAAGAATCTACTGCTCACTCCTCAATAGCTGCTGTTGCCAGGATTTTTGAGGATTCTAGGTAAGACAAGCATCATTAAACTTTGGTGTCCTGGCTCTATATTAACTTATTGGCTGGGAGACCTCAGGCAAATCATTTACCCCTCTGGATCCCAAATTCCTCAACTTGAATGATCCCTGAAAACCCTCTTGTCTCAGATATTTGACTCTTCTTTTATAAGTAAGACTAAAGTGCCTTTTCTGGGGACAAACCACATCTGGCTGCCACTTCTGTACCTGTTTCAACATCCTGAGACCTCAGACCAAAATCAGGCTGGGAACAGCCTCCTCTCTTCATATCACATAACAAAGAGTTATCCAGCCCAAAATATCAATGGGGCCAAAGGTGAGAACACCTGGTCTCATGCGTGCATCTGAGAAAACACTCTTAAGTGTGGGAAGCATGGCGATTACATGTAGATGTATGTAGATGTAGATTTAGCCAGATATAGATCTCTGGGCTTATCCTGTGAGTATGGTAAGTAATACATAGCTATCCTTGCAATAATTAACTCTGTGTTCTTATAATTAAATATCACTTAACGATTGAAGATTTTCTGAATTAAGTCATTTTATGTAATACTCTCTGAAGAGTGTGAACTTGCTCTTTACAGCACTTACCCATTATGACTCATCCAGGGAGTTGCCTCCCTTGTTATAATGCTCCACGTCCAGGGCCGACATCCTGCCCTCATTCATGAATCCAGCCTGGGTAAAAAGAAATTATCTTTGATACTGACATCAGGGGCCAAGTCTCTCTAAAGTTTACTTTGTCACTTGCGAACCCTCCACACACAGGAAAAGCTCCATGGTGTTAGATTTGTCAGGGATTTCTTGGACATATAACTAGCTCTGTGATCTAAGGAAGCTATGTAACTTCGCTGGGCTGGCTATCTGTAAGATGGAGATTTAAAAAAAAGGTAATGCATGGAGAATGATAAGCACATGACTGACACATAGTACATGTTATACATATAAATTATTAATATTATGAATATTTTTACCATCTTCTGTCCTTACACTACTCTCCATCAGAAAACATTATCTTCTCATAGTTTCAATCACTGCTACGGTGATGGCTTCTATAACTATAATCTGGTTTTTTCAACAAAGTCCTATACTGGAGCAGGGCATTCCTGCTTCGATGTTCTATTGTCACTTCTTCCCCAACACATATACCAAGTAATCTCACTGTTCTTCCAGGTTGGTTCCTCCTTCCAGCTTGTCTCTTCTAGAAATCTCCAACTCATGTTTGTGGTTTTATTCTCCAACTGCATTTTGCCGTGTTTTCCACCAACTGATTTTGTTTGGACTCATCTCTTTTACATCTTACTATCATATCAAATGCTTCATGCCTGAATGCATGAGCTGCCTCCTGCTGGTCCCTTGGCTTTCCCAGGCCATTCTGCCCTCTGTCATCAGATTTCCCTCCCCAAAACATCCATGTTTAGTTATGGCACTTGACTGATCCGGAATCTACTCTGTCTCACTTATTCTTCTGTGATCAAGTTTAAACTCCCAATTTTGAGACTTGAAGCCCCTGTCTGTCTGGTATCACCGAATCCAACCAATCTTATTTCCACCACCCTTCAGAGTTCTTAGGCACTCTGTTCTAATGTCCCCTTTCCCCTTCCTCCCACCCCTGTCTAACATGCTCTGTTCATTCCACTTCTCTGTCATTGCCCTTACTAGTCCCACCACTTGGTGTGCTTTAGTTCTGCCTCTCCATTCTTGAAGATCTACTTATGTTTTGCCCTCTCTAAGAAGTTTTTTGTACATTCTCCAACTTATATTCATTTCTCCCCATAGATTTACTATGTGTGCTTCATCTTTTAATCCTACAACTATATTTCATTTTTTTTTTGTACTGAAGATTGAACCCAGAGGCATTCTACCTCCAAGCTACACCTCTAGCCATTTTTATTTTTTTGTTTTGAAACAGAGTCTCACTAGGTTGCCGAGGCTGGCTTCAAGCCTGTGATCTTCCTGTCTCAGCCTCCCAGGTACTTGGATTACAAGCATGTGTCACCACACTTGGCTCATTGTTTTCCTAATGATATCATATGTAAAAGTCTTATTGCTTACTCCCTTCCCCCAAAAGAAATCTCTAAATACAAAGGTCACTTATAAATCCTTTGAACTAAACCATAGGCACATTCACTAGCTTCTAAAAATATGTATTTGGTATACCCATTATGGAAGAGACAGTGGTCTGCATTCAATAAACTCGGTGGTCTTTCATCCTGGGCATACAGGGAGACTACATTTACCACTACCCTTGCAGTTAGGTGGCAATGTCCTGGCCAAATATGTCTGGATAGAAGCAAGGTCCACAATTTGTAGGCCTGGTGCATGAAACACCTTTCATAGGACACCATACTCACTTGTGTGTGTGTTCTCTCTCTCTCTCTCTCTCTCTCTCTCTCTCTCTCTCTCTCTCTCTCTCTCTTTCTCTCTCTCGTCTGCTGTCTGCTGCAGAAGATCCTGTGGAGGACTTGTAGTTCCTGGGAAGAGATATATAATAGAATTTTCTGAGTGATGGCAATATTCTGTGTCTGTACTATCCAATATGATGGTAGCCACTAGCCACATGTAGCTATTGAGCACTTGAAAAAATAGCAAGTACAACTCATTTTAGTTTTATGTAATTTAGTTAATTTAATTATACCATATACACCTAGTGGCTTCCATATTAGACAGTACTCGGGATGGTTGTGTCACTAGATTAAAAAGGATCCAGTCCTTGAATGATTTTGTAGAGCAAAACACCCCCCTCAATTACATGAGGCTCTTGCTTCACAAAGAAATAACATAATAAAGGTTTAAGATCCTGAGAATTTTTAGTTGTTTGTTAGTTAGCCTACTTTGACAAGTAAATTATCTTTTATAAATCAAAGTGACAATTATTTTCTATTATGGAAAATTTCCTAGGAATCTCTGGGGCAGTTTTACAAAAATACCCTTGATATGTTTAAAAAATGAGAAACCAGTTTTCAAATTATTATAATTTCACATAACACTATTGTTAGTTAGGGAGAAAATGGAGCATAAGAGGGACTCCAGATGAAGAAGGAGAATCCTTAGGTGAACAAAGAATTTGACTTAATGGAAGGTGATGGGGGGAGGAGGGACACCCTAATGAGCATGATGTACTTTCATGAACACATCAAAGTCAATCATTAAAGTGAACTTGAGAAGGAGGGAGGAGGATGGAGTGGGGTGGGAATTGGGGAAGGGTTAAATGAAAGATGTGTGCATGTATGCCTTTACCTTTACCAGCTTGTACCTAACAAAGATGTATGATTACAATGCACCAATTAAAAATAAATGAATAAATAAAATATAAAAAAAGAAAAAACACTATTGTTATGGTACATATTCTATTTTTTGCCTCTTTTATATGTGATTACAAATATAGCTATCAGATCTATTTTCATGATTTTCCAATTATTCACTCTGTAATGGATACTACCAGCTAGTACTTTTTCTCAAACCGACATCTTTGGACAAAGCAGAAAAGCTTCATTGAACTAGTCAGTAATTAAAGTCAGCATACGGAATAGAAAGTTAAACAGAAGTACCATTTGCCTATTTGTTCTATTATTCCTCATTAGAGAAGAGCCAAATGCCACCTTCTGCATTTAAGGCACATTCTGTTTGCAACATAAATCCTTCCACTACCCATTCTTCTACTTACTTTGTACTTTCCAAGGTAAGGATGGCGGCCTCCAGTTATTAGCATGTCTCCCAGTTCTAGAATGCAGCTTACACAGTGGCCTCCCCTCCCGTGGTCAGGGCACAGGCCTGGCATTTGCTACCTGTTGGAGTGAGGCTCTTGGGTGCCAGAGGGCCCTGGGTATTACAATGGGATTTTCCTCTATGATAACAACCTCTGCTATAGGCAAATGACTCAAGGCCATACTTCACACAGGTTACAAATGGAGGAACTCAGTTAGGGTCTGACTGCCAAGTACTCACCATAGACAGGTCTAGAACCAAGGTCATTTTGCTTCCTGGGATAGAGGAACTGATCTATATTAGTTGGCAAATAAGTTAAGCTTTCTAGGTGTGCCTGCTCCAAAGACAGTTTCCTACAGTAATTTCCCGAGATCCTCAAAGGAAAATAAGAATATCAATAAGTATAAGACTAACAAAAGCAAAGTCTCCATTTAAATAAAGAGAATATATATGGATATATATTCAACAGGTACTAAGGACGAGTAGCTAAATGCATTCAGGACCTGTTTCTGTCTACTTTCCAGGCATTATAATATTTTTTTCCTGTGGCTTTCACGCTTCTTAGTGATGGATTCTCATTTTGGTTCCTATAGCATATAGCTTGACAACGTAAGAAAATTGTAATAAGCTGGCAGTTTGTGTGTTTGTATGTTACATCCAATTTTAAGTAATTTGGGCCCTCATTAATCCTCATATTGAGACTTTGCAGTGTGACTTTATTTTATTTTTAGTATATTTAGCAGGGTTTTCTTTTCTTTTTTGCTTACTTGTTGGCAGCAAATGCAGTGATGGTGGCCCTGATGCCAGTTTTGAGCACTTTCCCTCCCAAACACTCCACCAACGCATCTTACATGACACATGACCTTGTTAGCTGGGACTTTCGAGACTGAAGCAACTACATTCTGTGAATTATAACAGTTTTTATTAATCTGACCCGTTTTCAGCCAGGACTTTATTGTGACCATCACTTATACCCACAGCCTTAGCAAAAAGAAATGGTCCCATAAAACTAGATTGGGACAGCCACTACACATTTTGATTCCATAATGCTGTGCATGATACACAAACCATGTAACTATGTTAAATAACTGAAAAGGTTCCAATGACCTTAGCACGCCCCCCCCCACACACACTGATTTTGGAGATCTTTGGCTATAATGACATTGCCAAAACTATTACTAATATTGTCCTTCTAATATCAATGAAATATTTTTTTTGCAGCAGTAAATGTTTGCATTTTCTCCATGAACCACACTCAAGTATCCTTTTCACACTAATCCCTAGGGATATGTTTCCTGAAGCAGGAAGATGTCATGGCCTTCCAAGCTTCTCCCAGCTTTTGACTGTCTCCACTGACCGCTTCTCACCTCCTGTTTGGGTTACTGTGAAAGCTGACCAATTGGTCATCCCTGGATGCAAGTCCTGTTCTTTTGCCATCCTGATATTTAGAGGTCATTTAGTATTAACAACTAATTTTTATACAGGGGGAGCCTGATATCTAAGGGCCCAAAGTCACATAGGGAGTGAGGGGCAGTACAGGACTAGAATAGAGTTCATCTCACCCTTCTTAGTGTTCTACCTTCTACAAGGCCTCCTTCCCTACATCTTCACATCCTACTCCTTGGTAAGAGCACTGGCTCCTTATGACCCACTAAAGCAAGACCCTCGGCTTTATTTCCATTTCTTGCACCCTGGTGCTTATACCTAGCCTCCCCACTGCACCCTCTCTTCCAGCTTGGGAAGCCATTGTGCCAGTCCTCCTTACTTGTTTAAAAGTTGTCTGGGACACAGGACATGGACAACAAATGTCTGCAGAAGAGATGGGTGAGTGGATGAATGATTGGCATCTGGTCTGGCTGTAAAATTGACTGGAAATGGCCTCTCTCCTCCTACCATCTAGACAAACCTCACTTTGATTAAAAGTCCAAACATAAGACTTCTTTTTTCATGGAGATTCCTGGGTAATTCTAGCCCCCAGCAAACTTTCCTTTCTCTTAATTCTTCCACTCGTATAAATTTTGACTTAGTTGATTTAACACTTGGCTGTAGTTTTTTCAATGTTGCTTCCTAACTGCTTCTTGTGGGTTTGGAACTGTAAGCTTTGGAGGGCAGGGATTCCTCTTTTTTCTTTTTTTAACAGTGCAAAGAGCAGAGCAGAAGAGATCTATAATTGCAAATTGTTTTTTAATTTGTAGATCTAGTCAGGTATGGTGGTGCATGTCAGTAATCCCAGTACTTGGGAAGCTGAGACAGAAGGATCTCAGGTTTGGTGCCAGTCTTGGCAATTTAGCAATCCCCTCGGCAACTTAGCGAGACTCTGTTTTAAAATAAAATAGGACTGGGGGTATAGCTTAGAGGTAGAATGCCCCTAGATTCAATCTTCAGTATCACTAAATAAATATATAAAATTATAGATCCACAAATAAAAGGTCCCTACTTTAATAAAACTCTTTTGAAAGTTTGGGTATTGTATGGTTATTAATACTAAATCAATATAGCTATTAGTGACCAATATTTCTTTAGGTCCTGAAGAAATGATTCTCTTATTGTTCTTCATACATTTTGCTGGCAGAAACCATTTAGCCATGCCCCTTCCACAAAAGCCCCATGTTACCTGTATGTATCTGGGAAACTGTGTACACATAGATATCCATTTCTTGATCTTCTCCTTTGGGAATAGTAAGCATGCTTTGGGTTTCCATATAAAAATGTTCTTGACCTCCCATATGTATTTCACCTGTTATAGGAAAATGCTTGAAAGTCAAGGAAGCAGTTAGAAAGAACAGATAGTATGCATAAATTCCACTGATGGTGCTCCAGTATGCCACACAGTGAAGAGTAACAGTAACGTTTAACTCTGTCTATCTGCAGAGTTGAGGGAGAGTTCTGTAGGAAAATCTGTTGTGTCTGTCATATGTGAGGCTACAGAGCCCTAGAGAAAGATGTGTGACTTTCTATAGTTAAAAACCTATGAAGCCAGGCGTGGTGGCGCACGCTTGTAATCCGAGCATTCGGGAGGCTGAGACCGGAGGATCCGGGTTCGCAGCCAGCCTCAGCTACCTAGTGAGGCACTCCGCAACTTAGTGAGACTCAGTTTCAAAATAAAGAAGAAAAAATAGGACTGGGGGTATAGCTCGGAGGTAGAACGCCCCTGAGTTCAATCCCCAGTACCGCAAAAAAAAAAAAAAAAAAAACCCTATGGCAAGGAAATCACCAGTTCTAAGACAAATGGAATAGATGTACTTCTCTCTGTTCCTTCAGTTAAATGTAGCTAACAACCCTGAAAATTATATGTAAATGAATATAACAAGTATGGAAGTGTATTATACAAAAGAAGTCACTTATGTCATATCCTATTAAAATTGTGTTAAGATGCCAATGAGGAAAAACACTCAGGTCAAATATGTCTGTCCTCAAACTGTCTTGCAAGCCCAATACAAAACTACAATGGTCCAAATGTAACTCTAAGACTTAAAGTCTTACCTACAAACCACTATCACTTGCAAATCAGAACACTCTAGCTTCTAGTATCTCTACCAGGACCAATGGTAAAACAACTTGTGTAAGCCTCCTTGTTCCCCAGTAAAATCTTAACCTTCCCTTCATTGTCCAGACATAACAGAGGCCACCCCTCCTCTATGTGTATCTCCCACATTATAATTCTATTTCTTATATATTATTACCAAATAAATCCTTTGCTTGGAGACTTGTCTCTATTTTTTTCAAGTTGACAAAAGGCTCTGAAAGGTGGAGAAAAGAAGATAGAACAACCAGGGACTTCAGGACCCAAGTAAAGATACAGCTGTGGATTCAGCAGATTTTGTAGCTCTTGTCCTTGTTTGTCTCATTTATGCCAGCCTTGGTTTTGGAGAAGCTGGTGATCCAAAAAACACCAACAGGCAAATACAGTTAAAAAAAGAAAGAAAGAAAGAAAGAAAGAAAGAAAGAAAGAAAGAAAGAAAGAAAGAAAGAAAGAAAGAAAGAAAAATCACCATGAAAGCCTATTCTTTCTAGCCAAAGGATCATAAAAGGGGAAGTCTAGGAAGATAAAATACTTTGGTGTACTCCAATCAAACACTGCAGAAAAATCTATATTCTCATCTCTAACTGCAAAGGTTGAGTGGGGAACCTAGACTTATACCTTCCCCAACCTGTAATGAGGTATCCCAATCCCTCTTCTGGGGCTGTGCCAGTAAATACCATATGGGGACCCTGTACTTCTGCCCTCTTTCTATCAGTAACAAGGTGTTACTCTTTTTCCCCTCCAGCAGAGTCCATTCTAGTAAAACAGAAGGTGTGGATCTGATCTACAGTATTATAACATAATACTGAAAATGTCCCAAATGCAGTTTTAAAAATGTCTCATTATTCTGAAAACCAGAAAAATTTCAACTTCAGTGAGAAAAGGTAATCAATAAATGCAGTGGGTCATACAGATGTTGGGATTATCTGACAAAGATGTTAAAGCAGCCATCATAAAAGTGCTTCAATGAATAATAATCAAAATATAGAAAGACTTAGCAAGGAAGTAAAAGGTATAAATAAATACAAGATGGAAATTTTACAACTGAGAAATATGACAGCCAAAAATTTAAAAGTTCAGTGGATGGGCTCAACAACAACAACAAAAAAAGAGGAAATTATCAGTGAACAAAAATGTAGAACAACAGAAACTGATCAGTCTGAACAACAGGAAAAACAGACTGGAAAAAGTGAACAGAGCTCAGATACCTGTGTGACCAAAACAAAATATCTGACATTTCTGTCACTGAAATCATGTATTTGAAGAAATATGGTTGAATATCTCCCAAACTTAGCAAAAGACATACCTACAGATTCAAGAAGCTGAGTGACCCCAGATTGTAAAAATCCAAATAAATCCAAGCCAAGACACATCACAATTTGTGTTAACTTGGAATACTGAAGACCAAAACTAAAACAAAACACCTATCTTGAAAGCAGTCAGAGAAAAATATAACTTCACCTGTAGGGGAAAAAAATCAGCTACTTAGGAGGCTCTGGTAGGAGGATCCTAAGTTCAAAGCCAGCCTGGGCAATTTAGGGAGACCCTGTCTCAAAATAAAATTAAAAGTAGCTCAGTGATAAAGTGCTTG
>PVLC010020615.1:11817-29121 GCA_004027655.1 Graphiurus murinus | reverse complement strand
GCCTGTTCCTGTTCTGATGGCTGGGGGCGCAAATGGACATTGATGGTCTGTGTAGCTAGCAGGAAGTTGGTGGGAGGGGCTGGCGGCAAAGATGTCAGCCTCCGTTCCCAGCGTGTGCAGGCTCGGTTCTCTGCTGTTCGGCCTGTTCCACCTCCTGGACAGCTGGGGGCGCAGTCAGACAATGATAGTTTGGATAGCTGAGAGGAGGATGGTTGGGAGGAGCTGGCGGCTAAGATGGTGGGAGCCTCGCGCTGGCTCCCCCAAATCTCCCGATCTCCACCCAGGCGCTCCAAGTTCACGCCCAGGCTTCAAACACTCCCTCTCTTCTCCCAGTCAAGAGGCTGGGCTCCCGGCCGATCTGCTTCAGGCTCACTTTTCCATCCCTGGAGCAGAGCGCGGAGGCTGACCTGCCTGCTCGGCCTTCCCGGGTTGCTGAGGGGCGCAGGCTGGTGATAGTCTGGCCAGATGGCAGGTAGCTGGTTGGGAAGGGTTAGCAGGGGAGATGGTGGGCCGCCGCTCCACGGCACGCCGGCTCCCGCCGATTCGCCCTGCCCCTCCCGGACTCAGCTCCTCCGCTCCCGCCTCAGGCCCAGGCCTCCGCCAAGAAGCTGCGTCCCACTTCAGGCTCTGGGCGGTCACAATTCCGCGCTGAGGCGATGCGCCGGAACAGACCCCAGACCCGCGGGTGCCCAGGCTGAATGCCCCACGCGTTCTGGTCTCCGTCTGGGTGCGGCGCGGGGTGCCGGGGGTGCTGTTTCCCGGGGCCCGCCGTTCCCAGCGTCTGGGTGGCCCCCACGGCTTCTGGTCCTGCCCTTCCACAGCCTACCTCCTCGATGTAGAGCCCGGCCGCTGCCCGCCCCGGCAGAGCCGGGCCGGTGGGGGTCCGCGCGGAGCGCGGATCGCTGCGCAGTGGCGTCTTTTCTTGTCCCCGTTCTGCTTTCTTGATCTTCTTTATTTGTTTGTGGTTCAAATTTCGCTTTTTTCCTTCTGTTGAAAAGATCTTTTTATGGTAAATTTAGATCCAAATCACCGCGTTTGTGGAAAGACGTTTCACTCAGTCGCCATCTTGGATCTTTCTCCTTTGAATACTTTTGATTCTTCTAATGCTAATTTTTTTTTTTTTTTTTTTGCGGTACTGGGGATTGAACTCAGCGGCATTCTACCTCCGAGCCTCACCCCCAGCCCTATTTTTTATTCTTTATTTTGAAACTGAGTCTCAGTAAGTTGCGGAGTGCCTCACTAGTTGGCTGAGGCTGGCCTCGAACCCGGATCCTCTGGTCTCAGCCTCCCGAATGCTGGGATTAGAAGCGTGCGACACCACGGCCGGCTCCTAAATGTATTTTTTAAACTACTAAAAGCCTCATAAAATTCATACCAGTATAGCTACCTGTATGTCAGTATCGTGAATTACCCAGCTGTTTCCAAGCTCACTGCAAAGCAACATCAATCAAAGTAAACAGTGGCTCTCATTCACTGAACCCCTCCCTTCCTGGAGTCTCTGTCTTGCCCCTTTGAACTGCGTCTGTTCCTGACCAGTACTGAGCAATTTGACATTGTAGACAGTCAGCAAAATCACTCACTTTTTCTTACAAAAAGACAGGCAATAAGAAAAAAAAATCCAAGTTGGAATTGAAGGACAGATCTTTCTCTACCAGCCAAGTGCTTTTTGGTAAGGCATAATACCTGATCCTCACTTTTCTCACTTATAAACGAGTTAACAAGGTAGATACGGTGGTGTACGCCTGTAATCCCAGTACTTGAGGGGCTGAGACAGGAGGATCACAGATTCTGGGATAGCCTCAGCAATTTAGTGAGACCCTGTTTCAAAATAAAAAATAAAAAGGGTTGAGGGCGCAGCTCTGAGGTAGAATGCCCATATCAAAGATGACTTTTTATTTTTTAAAACACTGAATTTCCAAGGAAGAGGACAAAATTGAGTTGCCATGGATTTTTTAAAATATACTTTTGTTGGTGCATTGTAATTATACATCATAGTGAGGTTCTGAGTGATAGGAATATACATGCACACAGCACTTGGTGAGTTTCCCCCCAGATCCCACCCCACTCCCTACCTTTCCCCATACATGTCATTGAGATTGGTATTGATAATTCTGTATATGTACATAGTATTATTTGAATTGTGTCTTTCATCAAGTTTCCTCCCTCCCTTAATCCCCTTCCACAAATTTACTGGAATCTCTCATCTATCTGAAGCCCCTTTTGTTTCCCAGTTTCTCTCTAGCTTTCACATATGAGAGAAAACATATAACTTCACTTTCCAAGACTGGCTATTAAGTGAGATACTTAGCATAATATTCTCTAGTTCCATCTATTTTGCTGCCAATAACATTATTTTGTTCTTCTTTATGGCTGAGTAAATTTCCATCGTGTATATATACCACAGTTTTGTAACACATTTATCTGTTGATGGACACCTAGGTCGGTTCTACAATTTGGCTATTGTGAATTGTGCTGCTATAAAGATGGGCATGCATGTATCACTATAATATTCTAACTTATTACTTTGTAAAGGTACTCAGGAATGGTATAGCTGGGTCATATGGTGGATCCACTTCCAATCTTCTGAGGAACTTGCACACTGATCTCCATAGTGGCTGCACTAATTTACAATCTCACCAACAGCATAGAAGAGTTCCTATTTCCCACATCCTCACCAGTGCTTATTGTTTGTATTCTTGACAATTGCCATTTAACTGGAGTTAGATGGAATCTCAATGTAATTTTGACTTGCACCTCATCATTTGACCTAGCAATCCTACTCCTAGAGAATTCTGCCAGAGAGAAATGAAGACATAAGTTCCCATAAAGACTGGTACTCAAATGTTCATTGAAACTTAATTAATAGTAGCCAAACCTGAAAACAACCCAAATGTTCACCAAGTGGTGGAGGGATAAGCCATCTGAGGTGCATCTTTGCAAAGCCAACTTCTCTGCAATGCAAAGGAACAAGCTAGTGATGAATGTAACTGCAGAGATTCATCTTGAAAGCAGCACGTGCAGGAAAAGGAGCTGCACAAAAGCATTATGCGCTGCATTTTTGAGATGTAAATAAGGTTCTGGAAATTAAATACTATAAGGACAGAAAATGAATCAGTGGTTACCAGTGTCTGGAAGTGGGGAAAAGGGATTGATTGTAAAAGGGCCTTTGAAATATTCAGAAATGTTCTATATTTTGATCATGTTGGTGGTTAATAATTCATCAAAGTGCACACATAAAATGTTGACTTTTACTGTTTGTAAATTCTATTCTAATAAACATGACTGCTTTCTGTAAGGTAAAAAGGAACCTTTTGTGCAGAGGGTAGTGAGAACTGATCCCAGGAGTGCTATATCACTAAGGTACACCCCAGCCCTTTTAATTTTTATTTTTATACAAGCTCTCACTAAGTTACTGTGCCCTGGCCTCAAACTTGTGATCCTCTTGTCTCAGCCTCTCATGTACTTGGATTACAGGCATGCACCACTGCTTCCAGCTAGAAGAAGGAATCTTGAAAGGGAATATTTATATATTGGTTATTTGATTCCATTTAAATCATATGGCCATGGGAAAAAAGTCTTATTTCAGAATTCTTCACAAATCTGGTCCTCTTCCAGTATTCCCCATGGCAACAGAAAGCACCATCACACAACTTATTATCCAACCTGGAAACTGTTTCCACCAGAATAAATCCATCTACACCAGCTCTGGCTCACATCCTTACTGAATTTTGTCTATTTACCCAACAAATACCTATCGAATCTTAATGCATCCTTTCGTGCTCACTGTACCCGCTCTCATCCAAAGCACCTCTGCCGCTGGCCTTCACTCTCCTGTGGGCCTTTTGAGTGGAAGGATTGTATGCAGGATGATCAAAAGCATTTTCAAAGAAAAACATTGTTACATAATTTAATGACAAAGACATATCACATTCAGGATGAAATCCTGAATTTGAAAATAAAAATGAAATGGGTTTCCATAGCCTGCAATCCCTTTGTCTCTATCAATTATCCAGCAAGCTAGCTGGAAAAGACCAATCCCTTGCTGGGGCCAGCTGCATTCAATAACAAACTACCTGACATCTGCCTAACAAATGACTTGACCAATCATTTATAATTGTCTAGATTTTCATCGGATTCAGATCTTCACAATTTTGAATAGAATTTATTAGAATTAATGAAAACAAAATAAGAAACATGGTAAGGGTTTTTTGTTGTTGTTTGGTTGTTTTTGTTTTTGTTTTCTTGGCCACTAGGGATTGAAACCAGGGGCATTCTACCTCCATGCTACACCAACAGCCATTTTTAAATTTTATTTATTTTCTGTACTGGAAATTGAACCCAGGTGCATTCTATCTCTGATCTACACACTGGCCCTTTTTAGTTTTTATTTTGAAACAGGTTCTCACTAAGTTGCTGAGGGTCTCACTAAATTGCTGAGGCTGGCCTCAACCAGCAGTCCTTCCCTCTATCTCCCAAGTACTGAAATTATAGCTGTGTGGCATTCTGTCCAGCTTTATTTTTTATTTTGAAATAGCGTCTTGCTAAGTTGCTGAGGGGTCTTGCTAAGTTGCCAAGGCTGGCTTGCCATCCTCCTGTCTCAGCCTCCAAAGTACTGGAATTACAGGCATGCGTCACCACACCTGGCTGATAAGGTTCTTTGGATCTTCAATTTCGCTCTTAAAATGTTTCAAAATTTTTATATACTTAGGATCTATTATAATCCATTGACCACATTCCCAAGCATTATTTTTAGCGATCATATGAAGAGGTCATTAGAGTTTTAATTTCCTAAAAAAATTTCAAATTCAATTTTCCATAAAAGCATATGATGACAAACTTCCTGCACTGCATTTAGTCTTCATAATAACGCTGTAAGGAGTGTTGGATATTTACTGTGCTAATCAAAATATAATCTCCCTTGTGACTCTTTCTCTGTAAAATGCTTCAGGGAAATGTAGGAACAGCAATGATATTAAAATAACACTGGGTATTATTGGGAAATTACCATGTGCCAGCCACTGTCCTGACAACCTTTTTAAAACCAACAACCACATACTTTTTAAATCTCCTATTTTTAATTTTTTTTTTTTTTTTTTTTTTTTTTGCGGTACTGGGGATTGAACTCAGGGGCATTCTACCTTCGAGCTACACCCTCAGCCCTATTTTTTATTCTTTATTTTGAAACCAAGTCTCACTAAGTTGCGGAGTGCCTCACTAGGTAGCTGAGGCTGGCCGCGAACCCGGATCCTCTGGTCTCAGCCTCCCGAATGCTGGGATTACAAGCGTGCGTCACCATGCCCGGCTCTATTTTTAATTTTTAAAATTTGTATTTAACTAGCCGGGCATGGTAGCGCATGCTTGTAATCCCAATACTTGGGAGGCTGAGACCGGAGGACCAGGGTTCGTGGCCAGCCTCAGCTACTTATTGAGGCTCTCTGCAACTTAGTGAGACCCTGTTTCAAAATAAAGAATAAAACAAAATAAAGAATAAAAAATTCTGGGGTATGTAGCTTGGAGGTAGAATGCCCCTGGGTTCAATCCCCAGTACCAAAAAAAAATTATATTTAACTTATACATTAAGACATAAAATTAGGCATACCAATGGAGTAATGTTTCCATGCATGTATACACCATGTAATGTTTAAATCAGGTTAAATGTATCTATATCTCCTCAAATACTTATCATTTATTTATGATGAAAACTTTCAAAATCCTTTCTTCTAGGTTTTTGAAATGTACAGTACATAGTTATTGTGTGTGTGTGTGTGTGTGTGTGTGTGTGTGTGTAAGAACAGAATGAGAGATATTAAGAGGGGTTTTTTGTACTAGGGATTGAACCCAGGAGCATTCTACCTCCACTTTACACCAACGTCCCTTTTTATTTTTTACTTTGAAACAGGCTAAGTTGCTGAGGGTCTTGCTAAATTGCTGAGGCTGGCCTTGAACTTGTGATCCTCCTGCTTTAGCCTCTCAAGTACCAGAATTATAGGTGTGTGCCACCATGCTCAACAGATTAAGGTGTTTTGAAGATCTGGCCCATGCAACTGTAGGGGCTGAAAGTGGAAGCTTTGCTCAGCAAAACATCAGGTTAGAGATCTAGGAAGAGGTGATAGTGCAGCTGAAATCCAAAAGCAGTCTAAAAGCAGAATTTTTTTCTTCCTGGTGGGAACCCAAACATTTTTCTTTTTTTATTATAGTAAGATAATTTTTAAATTTTTTTATTGGTGCATTGTAATCATACATCTTTGTTAGGTACAAGCTGGTAAAGACATACATGCACACATCTCTCATTTAACCCTTCCTCAATTCCCAATTCCCGCCCCACTCCCTCCTCCTCCCTCCTTCTCAAGTAGTTTAGTGATTGACTTTGATATGTTATTGAAAGTACATCATGTGCATTAGGGTGTCCTCCCTCCTCCCATCACCTTCTTTGCTCATCTAAGGTTTCTCTTTTTTTGTCTAGAGTCCTTCTTATGTCCCACTTTCTCCCTAGCTTCCGCATATTAGGGAGAGCATATGATTTTTTACTTTTTGTGACTGACTAATCTCACTTAGCATAATGTTTTCCAGTTCCATCCTTTTTCCCTGCAAATGACACGATTGTGTTCTTCTTTATGGCTGAGTAAAATTCCATTGTGTACATATCCCAAAGTTTTGTATTCCATTCATCTGTTGATGGGCATTTTGGCTGGTTCCACAGTTTAGCAATTGTGAATTATGCAGCAATAAACATAGATACACATGCATCAGTCTGATAGTTTGGTTTCCATTCTTTTGGGTAGATACCCAGAAGTGGTATAGCTGGATCATATGGTAGGTTCATTCCTATTCCTCTGAGGATCCTCCATACTGTTTTTCAAAGTGGTTGCATTAATCTGCAATCCCATCAACAATGCTTTAGGGGAACCCAGTCATTTTTCTCTTAAGTCTTTCAACTGACTGGATGAGGCCCACTCACATTATGAAAGGTCATCAGCCTTATCCAAAGTCTACTTATATAAATGTTAGCCGCATCTGAAAAATACTTTTCCAGAAACATCTAGCCTGGTGTTTGAACAAGTACCTGTGTACCATGGCCTTGCCAAGTGAAACATAAAACTAATCATCACAAGCCAGCTAATACAAATCCCACTAACCACGAAGGTCTATCTTAGGCATGTGATTTTCAAATTAAGTTTCCTCCTCTGGCCAGGAAGTTGAAGCTGACACAAATGCTGGGGTAAGGCAGAGTCAGGATAGGCAGATGCACACACAAGTACAATCCCAGAGAACCCCCATGACACCCCTGGAAATCAGTTATTTACAATTGTTCAGGCACCCCAAGCAGGCCACACATCAGTCAGGCAGGGCAGTTGACCATGGCCCCCAGTGGCATCCCACTTGTAGGTCCTTTCCCTGTAGAGTTCCTGGTCCAGTCCAAAGAAGTTGTTTGGGTCCTTGTATTTAGAGGGACTATCCAAAGGCAGTCAGTTCCAGTTTTGTTAATCTAGGACACCAGTTGGTCCCATTTCCAAGCAAGGATGATAACTATGGAAAACTGAGGCACTGGGGTCACCCCAGCTGTCTCTAGTCAGAGTTCTGTCAAGTGTGATCAGAGGCTCAGCAGGCAAGGTGACTTCATTTTTTTTCTGTGTGTGTGGGGGGAGGGGGTACTGGGAATTAAATCCTGAGGCATTCTACTTCTGAGCTATACCCTAGCCCTTTTAACTTTTTATTTGGAAACAGTGTCTTGCTAAATTGCTGAGGCTGGCCTCTAACCTGTGATCTTGTCTCAGTCTCCCAGGTACTGGGATTACAGGCATTCACCATCATGCCTGGCTTTCTTTTTTCTTTTTTTTTTTAAATTAATTAATTAATTTTTTCAGCACGGATTTTTTATACATTTCTTGAGTACAACAGGGTTACATAGACATTTATGACATATCAATCATTGTCAGATCACAAATAGCACCACTTCTTCGTTTTACGCGTATAGCCCACATTCTTAACATAGCCTGGTAAAGCAAACTTTCTAGAGTCATAAAACCATACCCCTTTAGGGTCATATATTTACTTTCTAAGAAGTAGGAGGGTCTTTCATCTACACATCCTAGGGACAATCTCCAGACTTCGAGACGCCAATGTAGCCATAGCAGGAAGAGTCAGTATAATTGCTCATATATGCAGATAGCAACTGCCAGGGGGGAAAGGGCACAGCTGGGCTCCCACAACTCTCCCGTTTTTATTTTAAAATGCACGAAGGACTGTGCCTGTCTTAGCTCCTTTCCTACCAGGTGCTTAATCTTACCCATCATGGGGTCTCGATGAGTCATTCAACGAGCCCTGTCTTAGGTTGATTTGCCCTGAGAAAATTGAACCTGTCATTGACTACCAGGCCCTGTGCGAGACAGTGCTTGCAGTTTTATTCCATGTAAATCTGCTCATATACTAACATAGGCATTGATCACAAGGCGTACAACGAGTGGTAGAATGCAAAAGCCTAGAATGACTATTGTTGCTAATCCGATAACTCCTCCCAGTAAGGAGGTAAACGAGGGCCAGGTAGGCATTGAAGCCAATCTACAAATGTCTTAGCTGTTTCTGCCACTTTAATAGAGATGGGCTCCGCATTACGTAGATCAAAAATCTCCTGGTGTTACTTTAACAAATCCTTTTTTTTTTCCATCTTTCCCTTATTTGGTGCATTGTAATCACACATCTTTGTTAGGTACAAGCTAGTATAGGTAAAGACATCCATGCCCACATTTCTCCTTTAACCCTTCCCCAACCCCCGCCCCACTCCCTCCTCCTCCCTCTTTCTCAAGGTCAGTTTAGTGATTGACTTTGATGTGTTTGTGAAAGTATGCTCATTAGGGTGTCCCCCCTCCCCTCATCACCTTCTGTTAAGTCAAATTCTTTGTTCAACTAAGGATTCTCCTTCTTCATCTGGAGTCCCTCTTATGTCCCATTTTCTCCCTAGCTTCCACATATTAGGGAGAGCATTCGATTTTTAACTTTTTATGACTGACTAATCTCACTTAACATAATGTTTTCCAGTTCCATCCATTTCCTTTCAAATAACATGATTTTGTTCTTCTTTATGGCTGAGTAAAATTCTATTGTGTACATATCCCATAGTTTTGTATTTATTTTTTCTTTTTATCTTTTCATCTTTATTTTAGTTTTATCAGTCATGCTTATGTAAAGCAATCAGTGTAATTTCAAAGTGCTCTGCATTGTTAGGAAGTCCACGTGTTTCATTCCATAGTGTAAACTTTACGTTTCTTTAATTAGCCCTTACTTTCCTCCAGACATTTTGTCTGGAAGGATTGTATACAGGATGAGCAAAAGCATTTTCAAAGAAAAACATTTTTATATAATTTAACTATAAAGACATATCATATTAGGAACTGGTCAGGATAAAATCTTGAATTAAAAAAATTAAATGGAGCCAGGTGTGGTTGCGCACGCTTGTAATCCCAGCATTTGGGAGGCTGAGACTGGAGGATCCGGGTTCGCGGCCAGGCTCAGCTACGTAGTAAGGCACTCCGCAACTTAGTGAGACCCTGTTTCAAAATAAAGAATAAAAAATAGGGCTGGGGGTAGAGCTCGGAGGTAGAATGACCCTGAGTTCAATCCCCAGTACTGAAAAAAAAAATTAAATGGGCTTCCATAACCTCACTTCCCTTTTGTCTCAATTACCCAGTGAGCTGGCTGGAAAAGACCAATCCCTTGCTGGGGACAGCTGCATCCAATAGTCAAACTTCCTGACATCTTACATAATACATCTATATCATATATCATACATGCTATATCGTATATCTAGGTGCAATAGCCACAAGAAACTAAACCATTTTTAATAGTCCTCCCTTTTTTCATGTCATTGAAAGTTTCTTTCAACCTCCTAGCAGTACATTTAGCATTTAAGATGTTGCCACTATAGCAGTTAAGGGAGATAGATACTGGCTAGAGTGCTGTGTCCCCCTTCCCCCTGCACAGCAGCAGCTGTCAAGGTAAAAGACTGGCTGGAGTGTGTTTTCCCCTCTGCTTTATCTAAAGCTTTGTTCCAGACCAGTGAGCTGATTAGTTTTTCTCCTGTGTTAGTCAGCTTTCTGTCACTGTAACCAAAATACCTGACAAGAACAACTTAGAGGAGGAAAGGTTTATTTAGGCTCATGGTTTCAGAGCTTCAGTCCTTAGTTGGCTGGCTCCAGATAGAAACATCATGGTAGCAGGTGTGGAAGAAAGCCACAAATGACAACCAGAAGTGGGGGTGGGGGGAGGAGAGGCCAGGGACACCTATGATGCCCAAGGCCACACCTCCAGTGACCTACTTCCTCCATCATACCCTACCTGCCTACAGTTACTACCAGTAAGTCTATTCAAATTATTAATCCATCAGTGGATTTACCCATTGACCAGATTAGAGGTCTGATTCAATTACTTCACCTCTGAACATTTCTGCACTGCCAATACACAGGCTTTTCTGGGGGATATTGCATATCACAGCCATAACATTTGGCCTACCCAAAGCTTACCTTTGGAAACATTTAGGTCTTTTATCCTCCTGTCTCAAGAAAGTACAAAAACCAAAGTCAGCACCTGGGTATACTTTGTCCACCTCACATTATCCAGCAAAGCAAATGCAGCCGAGGGATCCCATGAGACAACTCTCCTGTGGTTGAATGTATTGTTTTTAAATTCTATAAGTAGCATTTACTTCTCATAACAGACAACAGCTCAGCTACTGTTTCACAGTATGAATAAATTCATAGTCACTCCAACCCCAAAGTTTCATCACCTGCACCCTGTCATTCTTCCTTTGTTCAGTAAGGCTTTCACCATATTTTAGTGAGTCAGGGCCTTGCCAGTGAATCACACTACTGCCATCACAGTGTCAGGGATTCCCAAGGCCACCCTTACTTTCAATGATTGTCTAGAAGTATCGTCCCCCGCGCCGGACCCTTGCCCGCAAGGGCCCGAAGAGACGACAAACACACAGGAATGGTGCAAGCTTCTTTATTCTTCTCTCTCTCTCTCTCTTCTCTTACTCCCTCCCTATTCTCTTACTCCTTCTCCTCACGAGAGAAACTCCATCTCTCTTCGTCAGGTACGGGAGGAATTGTAAAGGGGAAAACCAGTGAGTCTATCAGGGAGTATTCACTCAGGCAACTTCAGTAACACTACCTCCTATTGGGCACGCTCTGACGTGCTGGCGCATGCGCTCTGACGTGGCACAGCCCTAGGATGTTACCATGTGCAGCTGCTCCTGGCACTCTGCCAGGCGCCATCTTGAGGCGAGTTCTCTCCGGGCCTGCCGGGCTAAGACCCCAACATAGAAGGACTCTTAGGACTCAACATATATTTGTCCTCATGGCTAAGATTTATTACATCCAAAGGGTACAAAGCAAAATCAGCAAGGGGGGAAAGTATACTAGGCAAAGTCTAGAAGAAACCAGTGCAAACTTTCAAGAGTCCTCTCCCAGTGGAGTCACACAATTTGTCCCTCCAGCAATGAATTATGATGACATGTTTGAAGTGTTGTCTACCAGGGAAACTCATAAGAATCTCAGCACCTGAGTTTTTTTACTGGGGGCTGGTCATATGGACACTTCTACCTAACAGGTACCAAGATTTCAGACTCCCAGAATGAAAGCTGGTGTTTAGAATAAGACATATGGGCCAGCCTCAGCTACCTAGTGAGGCACTCCGCAACTTAGTGAGACTCGGTTTCAAAATAAAGAATAAAAAATAGGGCTGGGGGTATAGCTCGGAGGTAGAATGCCTCTGAGTTCAATCCCCAGTACCGCAAAAAAAAAAAAAAAAAAAAAAAAAAAAAAAAAAAGAATAAGACATATGGCTTGAACAGACATTTTAGGAAGAGTTAACTTCTCTTATCAGGTAGATACAGTTTAGGAAGAGTTAACCACTCTTATTAGGTAGATAATGGTGGGAAATCTTGCAAAATCCATGTTCCCAGATGCCAGGCAAGGGCTACTCTTATAAGTTGTCCTTTCTAAGGATAATAGTCTCAGACCTGTTATGTTAAATTGTTCTACACAAAACAGAACAAAAATCCAGGCATGGAGGTGCTCATATGTAATCTCAGTACTTGGGGAGGTTGATACAGGAGGACCACAGGTTCAAGGCCAGTCTCAGCAACTTAGCAAACCCTATTTTGAAATAAAAAATAAAATTGGGCTGGGGGTATAGCTGAGAGGTAGAATGCCTCTGGGTTCAATCTCAAGTACCAAAACAATCTCAAGTACCAAAACAAAGAAAAAATACAAAAAAACTCTGAACAACAAAGATTCAAAATACATAAATGAATCAGACAGAACAGAAAATAATCAGTATACAGATGAAAATAATGACACAATGAACTGGATCTAATTGACATGTATAGAACACTTCAACATAACAACAATAGACTATACATTCTTTTCAAGTGCATATGGAGGTTTCACCTAGATAGACCATATCCTAGGACATAAATCTTATCAAATATAAAATAGTTGAAACCATACGAAGAATTTTCTATAACAAAAATAGAAAAAAATCATAAGAAAAAGTTAAGAGAAAAATTTGCAAACACATAGAAATAAAGCCATACACATCTAAATAATCCAAGAGTCAAAAGAAATTCTAAAAGAAAATTAGAAAATATTTCAAATAATGAAAATGAAAACAAAATGTATTAAAAATTGCAGGGTACAGCTAAAGCAGTGCTTAGCAATAAATTCACAATGGTGAATGCTTATATTAGAAAAGAATAAATGACACAAACCAATTGTTATGATTTAAATTTAGAATGCCCCCCCACATCATTCAGTAGACAAGGCAGCCATGTTGGAGGCAGGGATTTGTTGCTGGGGAGGGTTCCTGGGGGGAAGGGCAGGGAAAGTGTTTCTAGAGCAGGCTGCCTCAGCTTCTGACTCTTCTCTCTCCCCTGCTGCCAGGAGCTAGTAACAAGCTCTCTCTGTGTGATGTCCTGAGGACCTGCAGCCCTGGCTCCTGCTTGGCAACCAGCATAAAATGGACTATATATACATGGTCTCAAATCTTCAGAATCATGAGCAAATAAATCTTTTTTCTTCTAAGTTTTGTGTACCACGTATTTAGATTCATAGACATGAGACTGTTGAATGAAACAACAATGATGAGAACTTCTGCCTAAAAGAACTAGAGAAGGAAAATAAAAATAAACCCAATACAAACAGAATGAAGGAAATAAGGATTGGAGCAGAATCAGAAAAAGAATAAAGATAATCAACAGAACAAAAAGCTGGTTCCTTGGAAAGGTCAACAAAACTTATAAACTACACAGACTGACAAATAAAAGGAAGTAAAGACACAGCTTGTCAACATCAACAATAGGTTATAGACCCTCAGAAATTGAAGGGGTACTATAAATAACTATATGCATACATATGTTATGATTATATTTCTTTTATTGTGAAAACTTTGTTTTTCTTGAGATTAATAATTCCTCATTTTATTTGCATCATTTTCTTTGAACCTATGATCAAATCTTTTCACCTCTCCAGAGAAACTGGTTAATTATTATTAACAAATCCTTCCAAGTGGCAACTGTATGCACATAAATTTGACACCTTAGATGTAACAGAGCAATTTCTTGAAAGACACAAATTCTAACCTCACCAAAAAAGAAACATAATCTTAATATATCTGTATTTACAAGACAAAATTGTAGTTGAAAAGCTTTCAAAAGAGAAACCTCCAGGCCCAGATGGTTCCCCTGGAAAGTTCTACTAAACATTAAAGAAATAATAAGCCAGGAGTGGTGATGCAGGATGGTAATACCAGCTGAGGAGGCTGAGGCACGAGGATCATAAGTTTGAGACCAACCTTAGCAACTGAGCAAAATAATATTTTAAAAAGGGGATGGGAGATAGGGATGTAGTTCGGGGGTACAGCACACTCCTAGGTTCAATGCCCAGTACCACCATTAAAAAGAAGAAAGAGCAACAATTCTACACAATCTCTTCAAATTAATAGAATAGCAAGAACACTTCTCAACAATTTTATCAAATTAGCATTACCTTGATACAAAAATCAGACAAAGCACAAAAAACATGGTCCAATTTTTCTCATTAACAAAGATGCAAAAAATTTCAATAAAATATTAACAAATTAGATATAATAATATATAATAATAAGCCATGACCAAGTAAGGTTTATTCATGAAATAAAAAGGCAGCACAACATTCAAAAACCAATCAATATAATCCACTATATGAGCATGCTAAAGAAAAAAACTAAGCCAAGCTTGATAACACATGCCTGTAATCCTAATCCTTGTGGGGTTGAGACAAGATGATTGCAGGCTTGAGTCCAGTCCCAGAAACTTAGTGAGACCCTCAGCAACTTAGACCCTGTTTCAAAAGGAAAAGAAAAAGACTTAGGGTATGGCTTGGAGGTAGAATGCCCTGGCTTCAGTCCTCAGTACCAAAAGGAAAACAAGAACCCTCCCCCCCAAAAAAAAAACTAAATCATTGTCTCAATTAACACAGAAAAGGCATTTGACAAAATTCAACATCCATTCATGATTTTAAAAACCAGTCAAGCCTGGTGTGGTGGCACATACCTGTAATCCCAGTACTTGGGAGGCTAATACAGGAGGATCACAGGTTCAAGGCCAGCCTCAGCAACTTAGTGAGGTTCTTAGCAACTTAGTGAGACCCTACTTCAAAAAAATTAAAAAGGGGGTATATCTTGAAGGTAGAACACCCCTGGGTTCAATCCCCAGTTTATAAAAACATTCAGCAAGGAGAACAAAAATGGCATAATTGAGGAAGGCTGCATTTTCTGGTTGTTCCACACCTCACAACTGAAGCAGTAGCAATACTGCTTCTGAGATGGGTGATAGAGGGAGTTCACTGAACTTCAATGCTGGGACAGCCAGGGGCTCAGAGAAACCCAGAAATTCACCTGTTTCAAACAGAGACAAGAAAGAGTATACTGGAACCAAGACAGTGGTGGCAGCACTGCAAGGTTGCTGCAGAGGAGAGGGATAGCACAAATGGAGAGAGACACAGTGGACAAATTTGGCATAGGAGCACCTGTAGAACAGAAAGGGTATCTGAACTTAGCTACATCAAAGGCTGCACAGCAAGCTGGTTTTTGAAAAGTGCTCCATATTTTTCAACCTGTGCATGGAGAGCTGAGGCAGGGAGCCATCTTAAGGTGCTCATGATGGAGCTCAGCTTACACTACCAGCTGAAGCAAGGGGGTCCAGAAACTAAACAAGCAGGCACAATCACATGCAGGAACTGAGCTTTGGAAGGCCATATTTGTGGGTGATAGAGTGTACAGGATTGGCCACACCCCTTCCACCCAGGTCAGTTGGTTGCCCCACCCTGCGAGTGGAATCCTTGGGAATCTCCTGAGATTCAGATGCTCAGCAGAGGTTGGCATCTGTCTAGCCCTAGGGGTGTGTTAAACTAATCTCTCCAAAGTTCTAATCCTGCAAAGTTCCAAAGTTCCCATCAGAGCTAGACCCTGGTGGCTGGAACTTCCCATTTATACCTCTATATAAGCCCCACCCTGGGAGTGCATCAATCTATTCTGTTGGGATGAAACTCCAACAGATAGTACTTCCCATTCCATCCTCCCTTGCATGGTGAGCAGGGAAGCTGAGACTCATTTCAACCAGATCTGGTTCAACACCATTCTAGCCAGAAGTTGGGAGAGCAACACAAAAGAGGGTGGGGGTCAATAACCCCCAGCTCTTGCTCTCTTTAAGGGGGTACATACATAGTCCAAGAAGAAACAGAAAGGACAGTCTGGAATAGAAAGTGGGTATCCACTGTTGCCCGCAGTTCCTCGATTGTGAGGAACACAATTCCTCAATTGTAATGGTTTTGATTTAGAATGCCCCCCTAACTCTCACAGAAAGAGGGTAGCAATGTTGGAAGTGGGGCTTGGTTGCTAAGGAGGGGTCCCTGGGGGTGTGGCCTTGGGGATTATATGGTTCTTCCTCCCCCTGCTCTCTCTGCTTCTGGCCTCCACGATGTGAGAGCAGAGCTTTGTACACTTTCTTTTGCTGCTTCTCGCTGCCATGATCTGAGTTTCAAACCCTGGCCTCACATAGACTGAATCCAAAATCTCCAAAAAAAAAAAAAAAACTGTTAGCAAATAAATCTTCCTTTCTCTGAGTTGTGTGGTCAGTCATTTGGGGTTATAGCAGTGAGAATGTTGATCTAGAGAGAAAGGAGACAATTGCTTAATTTTTCATGAAGTATTTTTATTATTCTTAAATTTGCTTGTCCATGTTTATAGCAGTACAATTCACAATAGCCAAACTATGAAACCAACCCAGGGGTCCATCAACAGATGAATGGGTAAAGAAAATGTGATTATATATATATGTGTGTGTGTGTGTGTGTGTGTGTGTGTGTGCGCGCGCGCACGCACACACAATGGAATTATTATACTCAGCCATAAAGAACAATATTATGTCATTTTCAGAAAAATTAATAGAATTAGAAAATAGTATGCTAAGTGAGATCAGCCCGTCTCAGAAAGTCAAGGTTCATATATTTTCACACATCTATGGAAGCTAGAGAAAAATAAGAAACAAAAGGGACTTTAGATAAATGAGGAGAGAGACCAGCAGAATAGTGGAAGGAGATCTGGGGAGAGAGATGGGGAGGTGAAAAAGGAGGATTGAGGAAGGAAATAGTTCAAATAATATTATGTCTATATATGAAGGCTTCACTACCTATCTCACTAACATGTATGGGGAGGGAGGAGGAGAGAAGAGAGTAGGGGATGTTGGGAGAAAAACACCAAGGGCTGTGTGGATGTATGTTTGTATCACTTTGAGTCTTATTATGATGTATAATTACAATGTACCCATAAAATTGTTATTGTATTTACTGATTGGTTCATATATATATATATATATATATATATATATATATATATATATATACACACACATATATATATATATATTACACATTTGTTTCATTTTATCATTTTTTATTATCCTTTTGTTATTTTGCTTTGTTCAGATTTTTGAGGGTTAGTAGTGTTTTTTTGTTTGTTTCTCTTGTTACTCTTTCTTTTCCCTCTAAGATCTAAATTCTCTCTCTTAGCCGGGCGTGGTGACGCACGCTTGTAATCCCAGCATTCGGGAGGCTGAGACCGGAGGATCCGGGTTCGCGGCCAGCCTCAGCTACCTAGTGAGGCACTCCGCAACTTAGTGAGACTCGGTTTCAAAATAAAGAATAAAAAAATAGGGCTGGGGGTGTAGCTCGGAGGTAGAATGCCCCTGAGTTCAATCCCCAGTACCGCAAA
>PVLC010020615.1:0-11717 GCA_004027655.1 Graphiurus murinus | reverse complement strand
TCTCTCTCTTTCTCTCTTCTATTTATTTTTTTCTTTCTTTATGGCCTTCACTTGGTACTTTTCTTCTGCTTTCTCCCTATTCACCTGTTGAATATTTATTTATTTATTTATTTATTTATTTATTTATTATTCATACATTATAAGCATACATCTTTGTTCTGTTGAATATTTAAAAGGGGTTTTTTTTTCTTCCTACTCCATTTTCTTTTCTCTTAATGAATGGTATTTTACCATCCTGTAGAATTATTTAGTCTATATGCTTTCTTCCTCCATCATTCATGTCATTGCAATCATTATTACTAGAAATGTCATATTTGACACCTACTGTTTACTTTAATGCTATATCTAGTTCACAGCTATTTGTTGTTGCTACTGGTAATTGCTGACTCCACCATTTCTGTTTTTGTAGTTATGAGTGTGGTTGATGTCATAATAGGAATCTGGTATTTACTTTAATGCTGTATATTGTTCACTGCTATTGTTGCTATCTATTTCCCCTTTTATGTGAAGTGCTGGGAATCTAGTGTGATGTTATGAGTTCACAGGGTAGATATCTCAGACCACTTTGCTACAAAAAGGCTGTATGCTAAAAAAGCCCTATGTAAGCCGGGCGTGGTGGCGCACGCTTGTAATCCCAGCATTCGGGAGGCTGAGACCGGAGGATCCGGGTTCGCGGCCAGCCTCAGCTACCTAGTGAGGTACTCCGCAACTTAGTGAGACTCGGTTTCAAAATAAAGAATAAAAAAATAGGGCTGGGGGTATAGCTCGGAGGTAGAATGCCCCTGAGTTCAATCCCCAGTACCGAAAAAAAATAAATAAATAAAAAAGCCCTATGTAAAAATAAAAGTCCATCCAAAGGGATATACAAATCTCTACACAGGAATACAAGAAATATGAAAAAGAAAAGATAACATGATACCTCCTAAGGTTCATAATTCACTAGCAATTTAGTTCAAAGATATCAAAGTGGATAAGACAAAGGATAAAGAATTCAAAAGAATGATTATTTTAAAAACCAATGAATTCCAAGGGAACGTAAAAATAACTGAATGAATTAAGGAAGTCGGTACAGGATATGTAAGAGAAATTCAATAAATAGATGGAGACATTTAAAAAAGAACCCCCCAAAATCTTGGGAATTAAAGGTATAATAAAATATTCAGTTGAAAATCTTTCCAATGCAGTAAGCCATGTAGAAGTCAGAATCTCAGAACTGGATGGCAAAGTGGCTAGCCTTTAATATTCAAATAGTATTTTAAAAAAGAAAGTAAGTAACCATGATGAGAATATAGAAGAACTCTGGGACAGTAAGAGACCAAATTTAAGAATCATTGGAATTGAAGAGGGATCTGAGATACAGGCTAATAGCACAGATAAACTTTTCAAGAAAATAATAATGGAAACATTTCCAAACCCTTTGGAATGAGATGAGTAAATAAGATAAAACAATATCTGCTAAACAAAATGGCTATGTCAAACAAAGCTTCAATCCTTCAAAACTGAAAGAGAACTAAACGTATTTGAAGATGAGCAGAAACTAAAAGAACTCATTACTACTAAGCCAGCACCACAGTAAATATTTAAATAATACAGAAAGAAGAAATTTTCTTTAAACTCCAGAGCTTGCTAATGGACAAATCTCATTAGAAGAGTACCTATACAAATAAGAGATAGGACCAAATTGAACATTAGAAATAAATCAAAATTTCAAGAATAAACACCTCTCTATAACACAATATAAATGGTACCAACTCCCCAATTAAAAGGCATAGATTGTTAGAATAGATTTAAAAACAGATTGTTAGAATAGATTTAAAAACAAGACCCATCTATATGCTCTTTGCAAGAAACTCATCTTACAGGCAAAGAAAGCCACAGGATGAAAGTGAAAAATAATATTCCATGCAAACTGAGCCCTTAAACTAGCAGGAATATTTGTTCTCATATCTGACAAACCAGACTTCAAGTCCAAATTAATCAGAAAAGACAAAGAAGATCACTTAATACTGCTAAAGGCAAAAATACAACAAGAAGATATAATAAAAGTAAATATGTATGACTCAAATGTAAGTGCATATAATTACATAAAACAAATGCTACTCTACTTAAAGATTCAGATCAACACTAATATAATAATACTGGGCAATTCAACATACCTTTCTCATCAATAGATAGGTCACCCAGATATCAACTTATTAAAGACTCTTCAAATCTAAAAAATACTATAAATAAAATAGACCTAACAGACATCTATAGAATATTTAACCCAACAAAAACCAAAATCACGTTCTTCTCAAGTGCTCATGGAACCTTCTATAAAATAGACTATTTTTAAGCTACAAAGCAAGTTTTAGCAAATAATAATGACATAATTCCTTACATCTTATCAGATCATAATGAAACAAAATTAGAAATCTGTAAGAAAAAACCACAGAAACTATATAAGTACTTGGAGATTTAACAATATGCTATTGAATGATGATGGGTAATAGAAGAAATCAGGGGGAAATTTGAAAATTTTAGGATCAAATGAGAATAGAGATACAACATATCAGGATCTCTGGGACACTATGAAGATGTTTCTCAGAGGAAAGATTATAGCTCTGAGTGTCCACATTTTAAAAAATCAGAAAGATCCCAAGTAACCTAATGATGCATCAGAAGGCCCTAGAAACACAAGAATAAAACAAATTCCACACCAGTAGAAGGAACGATAAAGAAACAAAGAAAAATTATACTGGGTCAATGTAATGAATACTTTGTTCTTTGAAAAGGTAAAAAAGATTGATAAACAACCAAAATAAAGAAACAGAAGATCTAGATTAATAAAATTAGAGATATTGCTGGGCATGGTGGTGCACGCTTGTAATCCCAGTACTTGGGAGGCTGAGACAGGAGGATTCAGGTTCGTGGACAGCCTCAGCTACTTAGTAAGGCCCTCCACAATTTAGTGAGACCCTGTTTCAAAATAAAGAATAAAAAATAGGGCTGGGGGTGTAGCTCAGAGGTGGAATGCCCCTGGGTTCAATCCCCAGTACCAAAAAAAAAAATTAGATATAGACAAAAGACATCACAGAAATCCACAGAATCATTAGAGAATATTTTGAAAACTTATACTTCAATAAATTGAAAAATAGAAGAAATGGATAAATTCGAGACACATATGACCTACAAAAAACAGACCAAGAGGATATAAAAAATCTAAGCAGACCAATAATAATCAATGAGGTGAAAGCAGTAATAAAGTCTTCCAACAAAGAAAAACCAGGAACACAAAGATTCTTGGCTGAATTCTAAGAAACCAGCAAAATATTCCATTCACAATAGCTTCAAAAATACCTAGGAGTAAATCTAACCAAGGAGGTAAATGGCCTCTACAATAAAAATTATACAACACTGAAGGAAGAAACTGAAGACACTAGAAGATGGAAAGATCTCGCATGTTAATAGATGGGCAGAATTAATATGGTCAAAATGGCCATATTATCAAAAGTGATCTATAGACCTTTATTTTATTTATTTATTTTTACTGGAGATTGAACCCAGAGGAATTCTACCTTAATACTACACCCCCAGCCCATTTTTTAAAAATTTTTGAAACAGGGTCTTGCTTATTTGCTGAGGGTCTTGCTAACTTGCTGAGGCTGGCCTCAAACATGTGATCCTCCTATCTCAGCCTCTCCAGTACTGACTGGGATTACAAGCATGTGCCATCACAACTGGTTGATCTACAGACCTTTAAAGAAGAACTAGTGCCAATGCTCCTCAAATTATTCCATGGACTAGAAAGGAGTCGAACCCCTATAAATTCATCCCATGAAGCCTGTATCATTCTGATATGCAACCAGATAAGGATATATTAAGAAAACTACAAATTGATATCCCTTATGAACATAATTCAAAAATCTTTAATAAAATATTACCAAATCACGTTCAACAACACATTAAGAAGACTATGAATCATGATCAAGGTGGTTTCATTCCAGGGATGCAAGTTTGGTTTGGCATACATCAATCAATAAATGTAATTCACCACATAAAGAGAATTAAAGACAAAGATCACATAATCATCTCAATAGATGAAGACAAAGTCTCTGACAAAATTCATTACCCATTCATGATAAAAATCCTTAAAAAATCCTAAGGATAGACAAAAGTTGCCTCAACATCATAAAGGCTTTGTATGACAAACTCAAAGCCAACATCATATTTGATGGGGAAAAACTGAAAGAATTTCCACTAAAATCAGGAACAAGACAAGAATGTCCACTCTCACCACTCCTATTTAATACTTAAAATTCTAACTAGAAAAATTAAGGGGAAGAAGGAAATAAAAGGAATTTGAATAGGAAAGGAAGGAGTCAAAGTATTACTGTTAGCAGAAAATATAATTCTATACTTAGAAAATCCAAAAGGCTACACCAGAAGACTTCTAGAGCTAAGAAACAAATTCAGCAAAGAAGTAGCATACAAAATCAATACACAAAAATCAATAACTTTCTTATGCACCAATAATGAATCCACTGAAAATTCAGGGAGAGCCAGGCATTGTGGTGTATACCTATAATCCTAGTACTTGGGAGGCTGAGATAGGAGGATCACGGGTCCAAGGCCAGCCTCAGCAAGTTAGAGAGGCCCTAAATAACACAATGAGGCCCTGTTAAGAGATAAAAAATAAAATAGGAGCCGGGTGTGGTGGCACACGCTTGTAATCCCAGCATTTGGGAGGCTGAGACCAGAGGATCCAGGTTCGCGACCAGCCTCAGCTACCTAGTGAGGCACTCCGCAACTTAGTGAGACCCGGTTTCAAAATAAAGAATAAAAAATAGGGCTGGGGGTATATCTCAGAGGTAGAACACCCCTGAGTTCAATCCCCAGTACCACAAAAAATAAATAAATAAATAAATAAATATAAAATAGGGCTGTAGTTGTAATTCAGAGGTAGAATGACCCTGGGTTCAAGTTCTAGTACTACCCCCCACCACTACAAAAAAAGAAAGAAGGAAAGAAAGGAAGGAAGAAAATCAGGAAAACATTCCATTCACAATAGTTTCAAAAATACCTATGAATAAATAGAACCAAGGAGGTAAAATAAAAATTATACAACACAAAAGAAGGAAATTGAAATAGACAATACAAGATGGAAAGACCTCCCATATTCATAGATAGGCAGAATTAATATTGTCAAAATGGCTATATTACCAAAGGCAATCTACAGATTCAATGCAATCCCTATCAAACTACCAATGACATTCTTCATAGAGCTAGAAAAAACTGTGGAAAAACAAAAGACCCAGCATAGTCAAAGCAATTCTGAGCAATGAGAAC
The DNA here is from genome assembly GCA_004027655.1 of Graphiurus murinus. Lineage (NCBI taxonomy): Eukaryota > Metazoa > Chordata > Mammalia > Rodentia > Gliridae > Graphiurus > Graphiurus murinus. The sequence goes on along the minus strand of PVLC010020615.1, from coordinate 6,389 downwards.
AATGTAAGAAGCATCACAATACCTGATCTAAAATCATACTACAGAGCTATAATAACAAAAGCTGCATGATACTGGTATAAGCAAAACCACACAGTCATAAACAAAACCACACAGTCATAAACAAAACCACACAGTCAAATGATCCTTGACAAAGGTACCAAAAACATACATTGGAGAAAAGAACAGCTTTTTAATGAGTGGTACTGAGAAAACTGCATCCATATATAGAAGAATGAAACTAGATCCCTCTCTCTCACCTTGCACAGCAGTCAATTCAAAATGGATCAAAGACCTAGGTATTAAAACCAGAACTTTGCAACTGCTAGAAGAAAATATAGAGCCAACACTCCAACATATAGGAACAGGTAGAGACTTCCTCAATGTTACAGTTAGATATAGAATGTCCCTGTGAAGAGATCATGTATTAATGTTCAGAGTTGATGTGATTAAGTATGGGGGGGTAATCTCATCAGTAGATAAATCCATTGTGATAGATTTACCAAGGCTTGGGTGGTAACCTAGACTAGTGGGGTGGACTTAAAAAGGTGAGTCTCTGAGGGTGTGGCCTTAGGGACTGCACTTTTGTGTTTGAATCCCTTTGCTTGCTTATGTTCTCTTGCTTCCAGCCTCCATGATATGAGAGCAGAGTCTTACTCTCTCCCTCTTTCTGCTCTCCCTCTTTCTGCAATGTCCTAAGATCTGTAGGTCCAAGCCTACCAGCTTCAGTCCATGTGAGGCTTGGGTCTACAGATTTGTGAGCAAATAAACCTTCCTTCCTCTAAGTTGTGTGGCCAGTTGTTTTGGATATCAGTGAGAATATTGGCTGAGACATTCAAGAAGACCCTAAAGCTCAGGAAATAACACCAAGAATAAATAAATGGGATGGCAACAATTAAAAAGCTTCTGGACAACAAAGGAGACAATGAAGAGAGAGCCTAAAGAATTGAAAAAAATATTTGCCAGCTACATTTCTGACACATAATTAATATCCAGAATATATAAAGAATTAAGAAAACTTAATACCAAAAAATGATCCAATCAATAAATGGGCAAATTAAGTAAGCAGACATTTCTCAAAATAAGAAATACAATTGGCTAAGAAATACATGAAAAATGTTCAATACCCTTAGCAATCAGGGAAATGCAAATCAAAACTACACAGAGAGGTCATCTCATTCCAGCTACAGTGGCAATCATCAATACAAATAATAAGTGCTGGTGAGGATATGGAGGAAAAGGAACACTTATACACTGCTTAGGGGATTATAAATGAGTATAACCACTATGGAGATCAATATAGAGGGTCCTCCAAAGACTAGGAATGGAACTATATGATCCAGCTATACCACTCCTCAGTATTTATCCAAAATAATTAAAGTCTGCATACCACATTTATAGCAGCACAATTCATAATAGCCAAATTATGGAGCTTGCCTAAGTGTCAACAGATGAATGGATAAAGAAAATGTGGTATATATAAATAATTGAGTTTTAGCCATCCAGAAAGAAGAATGAAATTATGTCATTTGTAGGAAAATGGGCGGAACTTGAGAGAATTATATAAAGTGAAATAATCCAGACTTGGAAAGTCAAGGGTCATAGGTTTTCTCTCATATGTATAAGCTAGAGAGGAAAAAAGGAAAAAAATATACCAATAGAATAGAGAAAAGGAATCAGGAAGAAGAGGAAGGAGATAATGGGGAATGAAATTGAACTACATCATATGTATGTATAAATATGTAACAATGAATCACACTATTAGGTATAATTATAATGCAAATACAAAAATTCTCTTAATTTAAATATTCAGTAAACCAAGAATAGAAGGAAACTTTCTTTTCTTTCTTCATTTTTTTTTGTTGTTGTTGTATACGTGTGTGCTACTAGGGATTGAACCCCGGGGCATTTTTCCTCTGAAGTACTTGTCAGCCCTATTTTATCTTTTATTTAGAAACAAGATCTTGATAAGTTGCTGGGGCTGGCCTCAAATCTGCGAATCTCTTGCCTCAGCTTCCCAAGTACTGGGATTACAGCTGTGCACCTCTATGCTTGGCTAGAAGGAAACCTCCTTAACTTGATACATGGCATCTTCAAATCTACACCTTGCATCACACTTAATGGAGAAAAACTAAATATTTTCTTTCTCCTTAAAACCAAGAACAAGACAAGGATGTCTACTCTCATTCCCACTATTCAACATTGCCCTGAAAGTCATAATCATTCCAATAAGGGAAGAAAAAGGAACAAATGTTTTACAGATTGGGAAGGCGGAAATAAATCTACTCCAATTCACAGATGACATGATTACTTACATAGAAAATTCACGAGGGGCAGCTAGGCCTGCAAATGTACAGCAGGTCAGAGAGCACTGCTCCTCACCCCACAATCAGACACCCCCTCAAGCCTCATGGAGATTTTCTGCTGCCCCCTCCTCTAAGGGGTCATCCTAGCTTGTATCTCCCAAAATGCCAAGGCTTGGACTCTTGTCCCAGCTAGCGGTTCAAGAGTCAGCATTCAGACTCTGGATGGGGACTGGACACAGGCACATCTGGCAGTTGTTAAGGACGTGGCTGGGGTTTTGTGACTTTTCCTAAATCCTATGCTCTGTTGGGACTGTCCCCAGTACCTTTAAGATCCAGATCTGTGGCTGGGTATGGTGGCACACACTTGTAATCCCAGTACTTGGGAGGCTGAGATAGGAGGATTGCAGGTTCAAGACCAGCCTCAGCAACTTAGTGAGATCTTGTTTCAAAATAAAAAAATAAAGTAAAATAAAAAAATAAAATTTGCAGTTGCGAATACCTACTCTGGGAGTGTAGCTCAGAGGTAGGATGCCCCGGGGTTCAGTACCCAGTACCACAAAACAAAATACAGAAGCTCCAAAACTAAAATATCTTGTAGCAAATTATGTTTGGAATTGCTTCAGTGCTATGTAACAGACACCCAGAATAGAAAATGGAGGGGGTGTAGGATGTGGGCAGGTGATAGCTGGCTGAGGCCTGAGGACAGAGAGAGTAGGGGCCACTGAGAGACTCAGGTGCTGGGCCTCGTAACGATGAGGAGAAGGGAAGAGGATGCTCAGGGCTGATGAGAACATAGAAGCCCCAGGGCCTCGATGCCTTCATCTCTAAACTAGTGATGAAAGTAGAATTCACGCTCCTGGAGTGCTTGTGAAGAAAGTATGATTCCTATAAAATGGTCAGTTGGTGTGTGCTACAGAATCACTGTGGCACATGCTCGTAGTGTTGTCACTGTTATCATTACTAGAATCACTCTATGTCGACTGATGTTGTGACGTGTTGTCTCCCATGGCATGGACACCCTGCTCATGGGATGGGCATCACTGCTGGCTCTGAAGCTGGAGGAAGGACTGTGGGCAGCTGATAGAAGCTAGAAAGGCAAAGGGACGAATTCTTCCCCTAGAGCCTCAGGAAGGAATGCAGGCTGCCGACCTGGACCTGCGAGACTTCTGACCCCCGGAACTGTAAGATACTATATTTGTGTTGTTTCCAATCACTAAGTTTGCAGCGAATTTGTTACATCAGCAAAGGGAAGGAACACACATCCTCCCCTCTCCTTCCCTCTCACCCTTCCTCCCTCCCAGGACCTTTGTGGCCTATGAGACGGTGTCACTGGGATGCTGACAAGGTGGCCCTGACCTCTGGTACAGAAGATACAGGTCTCAAGGAGGGTGTGAAGGACGCGATGGCTCCAAGGGTGCAGGCTGGGCAGGCACCCAGAGCTCCGGGAGGTCCCACCCTGTATATTACCCGCAGTTAATAATTTGCATGCTGACAGGTGGGGCGGGTATCGTGGGAAGGGAGATGACAGCGGCCAATGACAGGTCATCTTCTCTCACCCTCTTGTGACACTGTGAGGAGGGAGAGTTACTACCCCAAGGGCAGATGAGCCAAGGGAGGCAGGGAGAGCCCGAGTAATTTGCCCATCGTGTGACACAGGGACAATTCAGTCCTGGACTGTGTGGCTCCAGCCCCTGCCTTGCCTGCCATGATCTAGTGTCAACCACTAGCTCGATTGAATGTGGGCACTGGTGAGGTTACATTACTTAGGTCTTCCCCAAAGCCTGCAACTACCCTGCCTGGTGGGCATCAGCCACCCCGCTTTTGTACTGGGCATTGAACCCAGGGGCATTCTACCTTTGAGCTACACCCCCAGCCCTCAGTGAGGACAAGTGACTTGCCCAAGGTCACACCACTGGGAAATGACAGAATCAGCATTTGAGCCAAAGTTGGCTGGATTCCAAACCACACTTCCTTCCTCCTCTTCATCCCACAGACCCCCAGGTGACTAAACTGTTCTCAATGACACCAATACTTAATGAAGCCACATGCAAAGTGAGAATGAATGCAAGAAAATAAAGAATTCAAATGGCTGGAGCAGAGGGGAGGGACTGCTCCAACCTGGGGAGAACATGAGGCAGGGGCTTGTCTTTGCTCAGCTGCAAGCAGTGGACCACAGTGATGATTCTCAGGATGTAAAAACACACCTGCGACTGGGAATGCAGCTCAGTGGTAGAGCACATCCCTAGTATGCCCTGAGTTCTACCTTCACACCACCACAAACAAAAACCCTAAGTAAATAACACTTACAGAGAGAATGTTGAAGGGAGGATAAACCACTTTTATTTTACTGCTTTATGTCTATTCCAGTGATAGCTCAGTTAACAAACAAAAAAATTGTGGTACTGGGGATTGAACCCAGGGGTGTTCTACCTTTGAGCTACATCCCCAGCCCTTTTTTATTTTGAAACAGGGCCTCATTAAGTTGCTGAGGCTGGCCTCAAACCTACAATCCTCCTGTTTCAGTCTCCCAAGTACTAGCTTAAGGCATGTACCACCGTACCTGGCTCAATAATTCCTTACAAAAAAAGTTCCAAAGACCTTTCCTTCTCCCCTGAGCCAGTGGAGGGTGACTTAAAGACATGATGTCCTGCTACTCCAATAGTCGAGGACATTCTCCTAAACAACCACAATAGCACCATCAAAATCAGGAAATTAGCAGATACAGTATTCCATCTGATCCTGAGACCCTGCTATGATTTGGATCTTTAATGTCTCCTAAGTGCCCATGGGTTAAAGGCTTAGTTCCCAGCTTGGCACTATTGAGAGGTGCTAGAAATGTTGTGAGGTGGGACTTAGTGGGAGGTCTTCTGGTATGCCCTTGAAGGGGATGGTCAGACATCAACCTTTTGTCTTCCTTTCTTTTTTACATCCATGTCGTAAGGTGAGCAGCTGTTATGGACTTCCACCATGATTTACTGCCTTGCCACTGGCCCCAAAACAATGGGCCAACTGACCATGGGCTGAGACCCCCAAAACAGTGAGCCAAAATAAACCTTTCCTTTTTCTGGATATTTTAGGAATTTTGTTACAGTAATGGAAAGCTAACACAGATGTGTTATGTGTATGTGTAATGTGCCAGTTTTCCCAAGAATCCAGTTTATATATAGCAAAAGAATTCAAAATCATGTGTTACATATAGTTATCCTTTCTCTTCAGTGCCCTTTGATCTGAAACAGGTCCTTCATTTTCCCAGGCTTTGGTGTTTTGGGAAACTATAGACCAGTAATTTTGTACAATGCCCCTCACTTGGGTTTTTCTCCTGCTTCCTCAAGATGAAATTCAGATCATCTACCTTTGGCAGGAATTTCACATATTTGCTCTATTCCTCTCATTGTTTCCTCTCACATTTTTTTTTTCAGAATTCGAGATTGAACCCAGGGGCATTCTACCTCCGAGCTACACCCCCAGCCCTATTTTTAATTCTTTATTTTGAAACAGGGTCCCACTAAGTTGCAGAGGGCCTCACTAAGTAGCTGAGGCTGGCCACAAACCCAGATCCTCCTGTCTCAGCCTCCCAAGTACTGGGATTACAAGGGTGCACCACCACACCCGGCTCCTCTCACATTTTAATTTGTCCCATTTCTGATGATGCTCACTTGCATCACTTCATGAAGATGGGATCTGCCTATTAAGTTTATGCTTTTCCTATTTGTAATTAAGTCACATTTTATGAGAAGGTCCTTTGAAATTGTTCAGATGTTGTTTTTATTTGTATTAGTATGAATACTTGGGTATTCCGATTTTATTCAGTATCGGGCGCCCCAGGCTGAACCCTCAGCCATGAGGCCCCAATAAAAGACGCTCCCTAAATATTACTGGTTCGAACCTCTTTTATTATATCTCTCTCTTTCTGGGATCAAGAGCATTGCACAAGCAATAACAAACACAGTACAGAGGTCGTCTTTCCAAATAGTGCTTTTCCTACAGACTTCCAATAACCCCTCTCTCTAGCAACCCGACTTCCACTAGCAACCCACAATCTTTCTTCCCAGAACTTCCCCAGCAACCCAGCCAACCTCTTCCCAA